>JACGAQ010000857.1:0-84554 GCA_014119065.1 Orius insidiosus | reverse complement strand
CTCGACGATACATATGACTCATTCGATTTACGAGTCATATGTTGCAAGCAATAAATCTATAAATCAAACTAGGAATGCCTTTTTAAAGTTACTGCTTTGTCATTTCAGCATTCACTTGGTGCGTCTTGGGTATAATTTTTTTTTTTGTTTCAAATCTACATCACTTCTGGGCCTTCGCATTTTTGACAGCTTTTCAGTTGGCTGCAGAATTAACATGAAGTGTCAATAAACTTAATCTAGGCTTTAAAACTTACTGCTTAAACGCTTGAACTAAAAAATAAGAAGTCAGGTGGAAAGATTTTTGAATAAGACAGGAGGGACCTAGGCGTCGCGGTGGCCGCGCGTGTTAAGGCGTTAATCCCAAAACATTGCGATACGGCGTTTATCAATGGGGTCCAGGGTTCAAAGCGGGCGGTCCCCAAATTGAACCCAATGTACCTAAATGAACCTTTTTGACGGAAAACACCACTGACGCGAGGGTGAAATAACCTGAGTAGTTGAAGACGCCCTCGTAAAAAAAAAAAAAAAAAAAAAAAAAAAAAAAAAAAAAAAAAAAAAAAAAAAAAAAAAAAAAAAAAAAAAAAAAAAAGAGGGACCTACAAGTGTGTTTTGATGTGGTGTACAATATTTTGATTATGCACAAGAGAGACATCCATGTTGGTGACGCCTCATGATGTTACAGATTCTTAAATAGTTTTTAACGAAAAGATTTTAACGTTCAAATATTATTTTGTGTGAAAAGGTTTTAACAAGCATAAACAAAAAAAGTGTAAACAAGTCTCCCTAACCAGTTTCAGGGAGTTCAAAGTTCAAGACTCTAATTCCCACCTAATACCAAAACATTGGCTCAACCGTCTCTTCAATTTTGAAGTGTGACCTTGAAGGTTTCATCCGTTTTTTAACGAAGACACAGACAGTTTCCACTAAAAGAAAAAAAGAAAACGTAGTTTTTTATTAAATTAATTCTCAAAAGATTGCACCACGTGGGGACGCTTCTGTTCCAGTAAAAGACGTTTTTTTGCGATTTTCCTTACCTGTTTCGATACAGCTAAGATTTCGCCGACAATGTTAAAAACAAAAGTGTTACTCTACATAGAACGAATTTTACCTTTTATTCATCAACGAAAAATGAAATATGTAAGTAATTATATCATAAATTCTATTCTTGTTCTTACCTTGATCTTGTATTGTTCTGTAGAGCCTGAAGAGGAAAGAGAAATCTTTCGAAACTAGTAGGCGATTATGAAATAAAAATTTATTGAAATCTACTTCCTGGATTATCCATAAACCCACCTCAACGAAAAAGAAAACGTTTTTAACCAGTTTGAGGAAAAACTGGAATTTCAACGAACTGTGTTCTGTCGATGTGCACCGGATGAGAATGAATCTTCAAAATTATTCTGGGCCATTTTAAAGTGTGACCTTCAACGCCTGGTTTCATTCGTTATGTTCTACGAAGAAAGACAGTTTCCACTAAGAAAAACGAAAACGTATTAACCAGTTTGAGGAAAAACTGCAATTTCAATGAACTTACGTTTTCTGTTATGCACCGGGTGAGAACGAATCTTCAAAATTATGCTGGGCCTTCGTCTTATATAGAAGAAAACGGAAAAAGAAGCTGCACATGAGAAAGACAACATACTACTGCTAACTGCCTCCTAATTTAACAGTGTCTGCAGACATCGTAAGCTTCACTTGAAAAAAAAAAAAATTATTCGTAAATCTCTTTGCCTAAATTATTATTGCATTCATTTCTCACAGTAATCATTCCCTAAAAGCCCAAGGATGTTTTTAACCCTCTTATTGAGCTTCCTGATTCAAAAGGACTAAAAACTGTGCTTTTATCTTTATTTTCGATTCTTATTTGATCACATTTTCTAATGTAAGGACTACTAAGCAACCGATTTAAGGTCTATTTAAAGTGCGTTTACACTTCTGTTAAATGTTAATGCCATTTCGTTTTCTTGATTATTCCGTTTCTTGAATTTCCTGATGCTTGGTAACTCTGAACTTGACATACTAATTAAAGGAATTACCTACTCTTTATAAGCTGTTTTGTAGTCATGTTGACGTTATTAATTATACTTTGTTTAACGCTGTTTACACAGTTGTTCAGCAACCTTATAAATTAAAAAATTAAGCTTCCTACCACACTGTACTATGAAGTTCTCTTGGCTTTTTGTCGCGATTTGTTTCGCGTTTGTCGCCTCAATTTATGCTGAATGTGGTACCTTAGGAAGTCCTGTAAGTTGCTTATAATGGATTAGAGTCTATTAATCTGTTCTAGTGCAAAAATGGCAACCTTTGCTGTGAAGGTCTCAAATGCACAAAACATATTGATGCCTGTACCGCCGTATTTAATGACGAAGTTGTTTCTAAACGTTAAAATGTGAATAAATTTTAATCCTGCGTTCTATTAGGGGCTTTGTTTCTTATCACCATCTGTATGCTACAGCAGCTAGACCAAATTTGTACTGAGAATTCGGTTGGAATTCATGGTTAGAAGGAATCATAGCTCAGGTTAGTGCCAGAAGGGATTTTTCTCTGAGGTGGGAGTTCTGCCGGCAGACATTGAATTGGGCCGCTTAGCTTACCTGGTTATAATCTGTATATTGAATTGAGCTTGCGAAAAAAACAGGTAAAAAAAGAAAAGTATTGAATGAGCTTTTTAAATATTTTTCTACTAAACGTAATACAACTCATGCTTTTTACAAAATCAATTTCGCGAAATTGATTTTGTAAAAAGCATGAGTTGTATTACGTTTAGTAGAAAAAATATTTAAAAAGCTCAGTTCAATATTCTTTTTTTACCTGTTTTTTTCGCAAGCTCAATTCAATATACAGATTATAACCAGGTAAGCTAAGCGGCCCAATTCAATGTCTGCCGGCAGAACTCCCACCTCAGAGAAAAAATCCCTTCTGGCACTAACCTGAGGAGTGCTATGATTCCTTCTAACCATGAATTCCAACCGAATTCTCAGTACAAATTTGGTCTAGCTGCTGTAGCATACAGATGGTGATAAGAAAACAAAGCCCCTAATAGAACGCAGGATTAAAATTTATTCACATTTTAACGTTTAGAAACAACTTCGTCATTAAATACGGCGGTACAGGCATCAATATGTTTTGTGCATTGAGACCTTCACAGCAAAGGTTGCCATTTTTGCACTAGAACAGATTAATAGACTCTAATCCATTATAAGCAACTTACAGGACTTCCTAAGGTACCACATTCAGCATAAATTGAGGCGACAAACGCGAAACAAATCGCGACAAAAAGCCAAGAGAACTTCATAGTACAGTGTGGTAGGAAGCTTAATTTTTTAATTTATAAGGTTGCTGAACAACTGTGTAAACAGCGTTAAACAAAGTATAATTAATAACGTCAACAATGACTACAAAACAGCTTATAAAGAGTAGTAATTCCTTTAATTAGTATGTCAAGTTCAGAGTTACCAAGCATCAGGAAATTCAAGAAACGGAATAATCAAGAAAACGAAATGGCATTAACATTTAACAGAAGTGTAAACGCACTTTAAATAGACCTTAAATCGGTTGCTTAGTAGTCCTTACATTAGAAAATGTGATCAAAATAAGAATCGAAAATAAAGATAAAAGCACAGTTTTTAGTCCTTTTGAATCAGGAAGCTCAATAAGAGGGTTAAAAAACATCCTTGGGCTTTTAGGGAATGATTACTGTGAGAAATGAATGCAATAATAATTTAGGCAAAGAGATTACGAATAATTTTTTTTTTTTTTCAAGTGAAGCTTACGATGTCTGCAGACACTGTTAAATTAGGAGGCAGTTAGCAGTAGTATGTTGTCTTTCTCATGTGCAGCTTCTTTTTCCGTTTTCTTCTATATAAGACGAAGGCCCAGCATAATTTTGAAGATTCGTTCTCACCCGGTGCATAACAGAAAACGTAAGTTCATTGAAATTGCAGTTTTTCCTCAAACTGGTTAAATACGTTTTCGTTTTTCTTAGTGGAAACTGTCTTTCTTCGTAGAACATAACGAATGAAACCAGGCGTTGAAGGTCACACTTTAAAATGGCCCAGAATAATTTGAAGATTCATTCTCATCCGGTGCACATCGACAGAACACAGTTCGTTGAAATTCCAGTTTTTCCTCAAACTGGTTAAAAACGTTTCTTTTTCGTTGAGGTGGGTTTATGGATAATCCAGGAAGTAGATTTCAATAAATTTTATTTCATAATCGCCTACTAGTTTCGAAAGATTTCTCTTTCCTCTTCAGGGCTCTACAGAACAATACAAGATCAAGGTAAGAACAAGAATAGAATTATGATATAATTACTTACATATTTCATTTTTCGTTGATGAATAAAAGGTAAAATTCGTTCTATGTAGAGTAACACTTTTGTTTTTAACATTGTCGGCGAAATCTTAGCTGTATCGAAACAGGTAAGGAAAATCGCAAAAAAAACGTCTTTTACTGGAACAGAAGCGTCCCCACGTGGTGCAATCTTTTGAGAATTAATTTAATAAAAAAACTACGTTTTCTTTTTTTCTTTTAGTGGAAACTGTCTGTGTCTTCGTTAAAAAACGGATGAAACCTTCAAGGTCACACTTCAAAATTGAAGAGACGGTTGAGCCAATGTTTTGGTATTAGGTGGGAATTAGAGTCTTGAACTTTGAACTCCCTGAAACTGGTTAGGGGAGACTTGTTTACACTTTTTTTGTTTATGCTTGTTAAAACCTTTTTCACACAAAATAAATTTGAACGTTAAAATCTTTTCGTTAAAAACTATTTAAGAATCTGTAACATCATGAGGCGTCACCAACATGGATGTCTCTCTTGTGCATAATCAAATATTGTACACCACATCAAAACACACTTGTAGGTCCCTCTTTTTTTTTTTTTTTTTTTTTTTTTTTTTTTTTTTTTTTTTTTTTTTTTTTTTTTTTTTTTTTTTTTTTTTTTTTTTTACGAGGGCGTCTTCAACTACTCAGGTTATTTCACCCTCGCGTCAGTGGTGTTTTCCGTCAAAAAGGTTCATTTAGGTACATTGGGTTCAATTTGGGGACCGCCCGCTTTGAACCCTGGACCCCATTGATAAACGCCGTATCGCAATGTTTTGGGATTAACGCCTTAACACGCGCGGCCACCGCGACGCCTAGGTCCCTCCTGTCTTATTCAAAAATCTTTCCACCTGACTTCTTATTTTTTAGTTCAAGCGTTTAAGCAGTAAGTTTTAAAGCCTAGATTAAGTTATTGACACTTCATGTTAATTCTGCAGCCAACTGAAAATAGAGCTGTCAAAAATGCGAAGGCCCAGAAGTGATGTAGATTTGAAACAAAAAAAAAAATTATACCCAAGACGCACCAAGTGAATGCTGAAATGACAAAGCAGTAAACTTAAAGGCATTCCTAGTTTGATTTATAGATTTATTGCTTGCAACATATGACTCGTAAATCGAATGAGTCATATGTATCGTCGAGTAAATCGAATGAGTCATATGTATCGTCGAGTCAACATAAAAATAAAATATCAACATATCGAAGATGCAAGGAAATGATCAATACAAGTGCAGCTGAAAAACAAGTTTATAGACTTAACGACCAAGGACAAAAATTCGAGTAGCCAAAACCAAAAAAAAAGGAGCTGAAGACAGTAACTACAGTAGGGTGCAAAAGTGTACACATTTGTCAGATTTATACATATTTATTAACATGAGTGATTTTTTGGAGAAAATTTTTTATAAAATTCTAATATATTAATAGACTATATTAAACTTGTTTTTAATTTTGTTGAGCAGAAAATATGCCTTTTAAGAATTTTTTAATTTTTTCATAAACTCACTTTTGCATGGCAGAAAAAATGAAGAATTTGATATATAATATTTAGTCCACAGTCCTTTGGCTTTGATTACTTGGTCCATTCTTCTCGGAAGACTGTTTACAAGAGACTCGCAGTAATCTGTTGAGATGTTGTTCCATTCTTCTTGAACTCTTCTCCATAAAACATCCACTGTCGTCGCAGAAGCCTTATTTTCATCGTACAATTTTCGTTTCAAATATGCCCAGAAATTTTCGATTGGGTTCAAGTCCGGGCTTTGGGCGGCCACTCCATGGTTTGAAATTCCTGAGAATGGAGCCAGCTTTGTACAGATTTTGCCATGTGCTTCGGGTCCCTGTCCTGCTGAAAAATAATTTCTTCTACGGGTACCGGTATTTCGCGCATCACTTTCGGCAAATTTTGCTGCAAAATATTTTTGTAGAGATGTTGATCCATTTTTGAAGAGATTCTATGAATAGGCCCAGGTCCATAAAAAGAAAGCATCCCCTAAGCATAATTGATCCTCCACCATGTTTTACTATTTGTTGTACATGTTTAGCTTTGATACTTTCATTTTTTCTTTTCCATGCAAAAGATCGCCCATCGGATCCTAATCGGTTTATTTTAGTTTCATCCGACCATATTACCTTCTTCCACTCTTCAGGCGTCCAATGCTGGTGCTCTTTAGCGAAGTGTAACCTGGCCTTAATATTTTTTTTAGAAATCATGGGTTTTTTCTTCCTTTCGATGCATTCAAACCCCTCCGACTTTAAGATTCTCGACACAGTCCATCTGCTGATTTTTTTCCCAACGGCTTCACAGAGCATCCCAGCCGCTACCGAACTTGTTGACGCCGATCCAGATTGAAAGTAATGAACTATTCTCCGTCGATCTTGAGGAGTTGTTTTTTTTTTGGGCGTCCTCGTAGAGAAGATGAAGCATTCGGACAATGTTTTTTTTTTTTTTTGCACTAAAGACTGGCGCTACTGTTTTCTGCTACGTTCCGAGATGAGGAGCCGGATTTCAATAAAGACATAATTTTTTTTAACTTTTTCTGTACTGGTTTTTCTCATTGTTCAAAAAAAAAAAAACTTTTAGAGATGAAAACAGAAATAAGACTATTATGAAACAATTAATCAGGAATAGACAAGAAAATACCTAAAATCCAATATCCTAAGATCCTAAATCCAAATGTTGGGGACCGGTTTCTTAAAAAACATGATCCATTAGAACACGTTCATAGTGGGAGGACGAGGGTAGACAATCTTTCTTCGGCCTGTCCATGTCAAAATGGCATGGAATCCAAGAAGTTCTGGAACCAAATGCCACGTGGAGTTTCTGCCTCATGGCGAACAACTCAAGATCTTAAGATTTGAGGGTACCACAACGTATCATCAGAGTCTAATAAATCAACACTATCTAATTAGTGGTGATGAACTATCCCACAAAATAAATGATGACAAAAGGTGAAAAACATGAAGAAAAAAGAGAAAGGAGTCGTTCCTTTATTTACTCTTAGAAACCCCAATCTTCTTAGTACTAATCGGTTCCTCTTCATTAAACACCTTAGGGTTGAAGATCCAAGTATCCAAGAGGAACTTGAGGAGGCTTCTTCGTATAAGAAAGCGAATTTTCATTGTTCAGTTAGTTCTATCTATTCTATTGGGTAAAATTTCTCTTTGTATGATGCAGGATGACGTACAGCAAAACTTCAAAATTTCAAGAAAAAGGTCTTTAGATATTTTTGTAGATTTTTCTATTTTGTTCCATTTCTTGTCTATGATGGCTATGGCTTTATTCACTGGAACGTTGGTGAAGAGGGATACCACATCAAACGATACAAGGATGTATCCTTCAGGTAAAATCAAGTCCTAAAGTTTTTTCCTTTAAATTAAATGAATTTTTGCAGTCATAAGGTTGTCTAACGATAGTACCTTAAGGAGGTAGAAGTAGTTTACTCAAATTAGTGGTCGGAGAATTTGAGCTGACAATTGGTCTCAGCTTTTCACCCTCTTTGTGTATTTTTAGTAGACCGTAGATTTTGCTTGTGAGTGCATTGTATCTGATAAGCTGGAAATATTGGTATTAATAGAATATGTTGGTATGTGCGGTCCGCTGGGGCTACAAGAATTTGGCGGTACATCTTGACGATGTCGGCGGTGAAAACGATTGAATGCATTCGGAATTTCAACATGATGACACTAATGTCTTTTGCAGCTTGGGTCCAATGAGAAGTTGATCGTTGAGCGAGCCTGTGCATTACCGTTAACTTTTTTTAAAAATGTTTATTGTTACTTCTAGTCGAACACCAAATAATTGTTAAATTTCACTCGTTCTAAACGTAAGTTTATCTGTTTTACCATTTTTTAAAAAATTACTTACATATTTAATGTCATTGTAGAACACCCTGAGGAAGGCTGGCAGACCAGTCCGAAACGTCGGTAACAATAAAAAGAATGTCTAAATAACTTCTGTTTTTTTCACAACAAAAGAGGCTCAACCCCAACAAATATGAACGAATAAAAATAAACTCCGGCTGACAAATCAAGAAAGAAAATAAAGTGTAAAGGCTTCCTAAGGGTGAAAGTCAACAAAGCTATTTATGTTGGTTATACGTAGAAAAAACATCGTTACGGATTACATACGTAAAAAATTTTTTTTGTTTTTTTTCTGTACTGGTTTTTCTCATTGTTCAAAAAAAAAAAAAACTTTTAGAGATGAAAACAGAAATAAGACTATTATGAAACAATTAATCAGGAATAGACAAGAAAATAACCTAAAATCCAATATCCTAAGATCCTAAATCCAAATGTTGGGGACCGGTTTCTTAAAAAACATGATCCATTAGAACACGTTCATAGTGGGAGGACGAGGGTAGACATCTTTCTTCGGCCTGTCCATGTCAAAATGGCATGGAATCCAAGAAGTTCTGGAACCAAAATGCCACGTGGAGTTTCTGCCTCATGGCGAACAACTCAAGATCTTAAGATTTGAGGGTACCACAACGTATCATCAGAGTCTAATAAATCAACACTATCAATTCTAAATTAGTGGTGATGAACTATCCCACAAAATAAAATGATGACAAAAGGTGAAAAACATGAAGAAAAAAGAGAAAGGGAGTCGTTCCTTTATTTACTCTTAGAAACCCCAATCTTCTTAGTACTAAATCGGTTCCTCTTCATTAAAACACCTTAGGGTTGAAGATCCAAGTATCCAAGAGGAACTTGAGGAGGCTTCTTCGTATAAGAAGCGAATTTTCATTGTTCAGTTAGTTCTATCTATTCTATTGTTGGTAAAATTTCTCTTTGTATGTGATGCAGGATGACGTACAGCAAACTTCAAAATTTCAAGAAAAAGGTCTTTAGATATTTTTGTAGATTTTTCTATTTTGTTCCATTTCTTGTCTATGATGGCTATGGCTTTATTCACTGGAACGTTGGTGAAGAGGGATACCACATCAAACGATACAAGGATGTATCCTTCAGGTAAAATCAAGTCCTAAAGTTTTTCCTTTAAATTAAATGAATTTTTGCAGTCATAAGGGTTGTCTAACGATAGTACCTTAAGGGAGGGTAGAAGTAGTTTACTCAAATTAGTGGTCGGAGAATTAATTGAGCTGACAATTGGTCTCAGCTTTTCACCCTCTTTGTGTATTTTAGTAGACCGTATTTTTGCTTGTGAGTGCATTGTATCTGATAAGCTGGAAATATTGGTATTAAATAGAATATGTTGGTATGTGGTCCGCTGGGGCTACAAGAATTTGGCGGTACATCTTGACGATGTCGGCGGTGAAAACGATTGAATGCATTCGGAATTTCAACATGATGACACTAATGTCTTTTTGCAGCTTGGGTCCAATGAGAAGTTGATCGTTGAGCGAGCCTGTGCATTACCGTTAACTTTTTTAAAAATGTTTATTGTTACTTCTAGTCGAACACCAATAATTATTGTTAAATTTCACTCGTTCTAAACGTAAGTTTTATCTGTTTTTACATTTTTTAAAAAATATACTTACATATTTAATGTCATTGTAGAACACCCTGAGGAAGGCTGGCAGACCAGTCCGAAACGTCGGTAACAATAAAAAGAATGTCTAAATAACTTCTGTTTTTTCACAACAAGAGGCTCAAACCCCAACAAATATGAACGAATAAAAATAAACTCCGGCTGACAAATCAAGAAAAGAAAAATAAAGTGTAAAGGCTTCCTAAGGGTGAAAGTCAACAAAGCTATTTATGTTGGTTATGTACGTAGAAAAAACATCGTTACGGATTACATACGTAATAAAATCGGAGAAAAATGTAAGTTATTTATTGTGGGTTTTTTTCCCCTCTTAGAACACTCCAAACAATCGATTAATAAAATATTCCTAAAAAAATAAATTGTTTGGAGTGTTCAAAGAGAAAAAACCCCACATTTTTATGTTTGAAGTCTGGGCTTCATTATATTTGTGTACAAAGGCCTCCAAAACATTTTTGCTGTTTAGGACCTATATGGCTATTTAAAGTCCAAAGTTCCTTATGATCTGAGGATTTAAAGTGAATCTCCCGAATCCATAGGTGGCTTCCGCGACCGTCATCGGCTCTTCCCTCATCAGTTACGCACGTGCTGCTGCAAGGCAAAGGACAAACTGAACGATTTTTAAAACATTTTCCAATTCTATTTTCTGACATGCAAAATCTTTAAAAATGATGACCCGTCGTTCGGCGGTTCCCTTTTTAACTTCCTTATTTTCACGGTTCCAACGGAGGGATAGTTTCTTCACCGAGATATTTGAAGTCGAGACACCTCATCAAACAACAAATCTTGACTGATCGCGGGAAGGGAGTTTAAAAATGCCTCAAATGAAGAGATTACATCATTATGAGAAAGCGCTTTATTCATTTTACCCAAAAAGAATAGAGCGAGTTCACGCAAGTTAGAAACCTTTTTCGAGGTAATTCGTGCAAAAAGGTGTAGAAGTTTCTTGCTTGCTCTCGAAATTGGAGCTTTATATCTTCTTGCAGGCAGTGGCGAACTTGTACGGGAAAGTAGGCCTCAGTTTCTCTACCCATCATCCTTTCAAGTAAATCAAAATAGACCTCACTAGCGCAGGTGGAGTTACCTCCCCAACTTGAAAGCAGCACTGTTTTGGTGGACAAACCATAACCACGCCTCTCCAAACGGGTTTTCGAAAAACGATCGAATGATAGTAGAACAACTATTGCCAAGGGACGTGAAATATTCTTTCAGGGGCTGAAGCATTTTTAAAATTCTCTCAACAGCTGGCATCAGAGAAAGGAATCGTGTTCTGGAAAATGATAGCTGCACATCGTTTTGCATAACTTACAAGCATCAATTTTACACCCAGGTTTGTGGTTTGGCGATGGGACCGTTTCGAGGCCGTTTATGGCGTATTCTCTCACGATTAAGGGGCGAACTTGAATCCCAATTTCATTGCGCCTCCGTGGCTGTATCGGTAGAGGATCGGCTTTTCGCATATCAGTTGAACGAGTTCACTCGGCTCCATTTTGACGTACCACTTTTCAACGAACATTTGGAAGCGCTAGTCCAGATAAACGGATCAGTTTCAACGTAATATTTGACGAAAAGCATGAATTCTTCTGGTCCTTTTAGGTAAAATATCAAGTTTTTTGTTGGGGCGATAGGGATTTTAGTTTTGTGCGCTTTTTTAGTGGAATAATCTTGAAGTTTCTGTTTTATATTTTCTTTAGGGTCATTAAGTAGCTCGGTGTTTAGTTTAGTTTTTTTTATTAAAAATAATTTTCGGGAATTTCCAGAAGGAAGTTTTAGGTTGGTGACGTTCTTTACCGCGATTGCTGCAGCAAAAGAGTTTCATGTAAGCAGAGGTCACAAGTCCTGCAACCCTCGAAACGAAACGCCATCGAGAGAACATTTAAAAAAAAAAATAGAAAAGGAACCCATACTTAAACCAAGGCGATAATAGTAAGTGCTAATTCCACATAAAGAATCCCAAAAGCACCCCTGGCAAAAATTTTTTAGTTCTTGAAATTATATTTACAATAAAAAGGTTATTCTTGTTAAATTAGGCATTATTGTTGAAACTTCTTCATCTGCAGCGTGAGATACGTCGTGATTCGTCTCTTGATCTAAAATTTAAAGTTTAATTTGGAGTGAAAACTCTCACAGCTGTTTGTCGTTCTGTTGGTCGTCGCAGAATATTGCGCCCAGATTTTGGGTGGGAATGGAGCCTCCGTAGAAATATAGTTTTTATATACGTAGTCTGTGAATTTCATGATTCTAAATTATTATTTCCAAATGTTATCAGAACTGAGTATAATGTAAATACAAGAGTTCCAAGTTCCTAGTTTAATTCAAATAATTTACTAATCAAATAGATTTTTATACATTAACAATAATATTATGCAGGTATAAACGCCTTGGAAATCCCGGGCTCAACTCTAATCTTCAGCCACTAAAATACATGATTGGAGATGGTCCAATATGGATTTCAATTGACACCAAACGACCGATGGCGAAGGGCGATATAGAATAGAATAGAAGATTTATTGAATGAATGAAAAAACCTTTTTTTTATTTCATAAACTAGAAATTACATAAAACATTTTTGTAATTATTTACAAGAAAAATTAATTATTGGAGAAAGAAAGAAAAGAAAAAGGTAATACAGCATGGTATTATTAATACCGTCTGCCGGGTTTTGGCCTGAGCGGAGGGGTAAATAACAAAATTATTAGGTAGAAAAAAGATCTTAAAAATTGAAAGAAAAAAAGAAAAGAGAAAAAACCTTCGGAATAAATTATTAGAAATTAAAATAGCTTATTAACTCCTCTCTGTACCTCAGAGCCTCTTTACAAAATGAGACCAGACTCGCACATTGCTGGGAATCTAAAGTTTAATGAGCTCCTGTTTCTCGATTTTTGACTTCCCTAAATGTAACCTTCTCATTTCACTTAAAATAGAACACTCCGCCAGGAAGTGGAAGACGTCCTCTCTGTCAGAAGAATTGCAGAGTGCGCATATGTCAATGAGCCGATCACCGAGGGGGGAATAATTCAAAAAGAGCATCTCGCAACGAAGTTTAATTTGCCACCGTGCGAGAGAAGGCGGTAAAACAGATGGACACGACAAGATAAACAGGGGCGAAGTGTGATTCAGATGACTGTAAAGAGAAAAGCGGGACGACTCGTTGGCTTTCTGGAGGTGGGAATTTCTGTCAGCCATCCGAATGGATGCTTCTAGGCGAGGAAATTGAGCCAACCAGCTATCGAGATTTCCCAAGGAGAAGCTAAAGTTGGGCAAGAAGTCCCTTGCCAGACTATTGAGAGCCGCAAACCAGGACGTATTTGATTCAATGTTAGCCAGGGCAATTATCATGGGGAGGCGCGAATCAGGAAGCGATAAAATTCCAGTAACATAAGATAGGTGGAGTTTCATTGTATGTAAAAAGAGAAGATCAGCCGAGGTTTCCAGGTACACCATATAATTGGGAGTGAATTGGGGGAGACCAAAAACTTTTTTAAAAAAAACCGTTGAAGACATTCGATGGCATCAAACCTTTGATAACCCCGGGACTGGCAGGCATAGCAGAGCATTGACCTAGAATAGAAGATTTATTGTTTTCAGGTATCGTTTCGTATACAATAGAGATAGGATATTATATAATATTTATATGCGTGGAAATTTGATACTTAAATTAGACAGACTGGATAAATTAAAAATCAAAGAGCTTTCTTGAGAAGCGAAAAGAAAATACAAACAGTCAATTAGGATCAAAATAATGTAGAACCATTCGATAAATAAAGATGAAAAATTGTATGTAATTAATTATAAGTTGAGACAAGGTGGAAAAGTAAGACAATAGTAAGGATAATAAGAATTATCAGTACTGGATTCAGACGTAACATAAGACCTTACAAGCATGGCCGATCTCAAGAACTTGTACAATTGGTGATCGATCACGTTAGCACCGGAGAGAAAGGAAGATAAGTCACCATTGAAATTCGGAGGTCGTAGAAAGCTGTAAGCGCTACAATAAAAAAGAACATGCGACATATCCTCCTTGCTTCTCTTATTGCAAACGGAAATGTCGGTACCAGTACGTTACCGTTTCTGCCCCCTGGGCATACAGACAGCTCTATAACAGCATTTTGATGGGGTAATTTTGAGAGCCAACAGTGGCCTAATTTAATGACTACGTCATAACCAACACGGACATTCGATAAAAGAAGGTGTTCGTTTCAACGTTCACCTTTTTATCACATGTTCGGCATCGAAAGCGTACTCCACTCGGCCGACTACTGTCTGAGGTGACCCGCATTTGGCCCCCACACCTATCGCAGTTGCGAATTTCGTCTAATAATAATTACTTCTCATAATCCAACCATTCAACTAAATAATCTCTCCCTCCATTTCGTATCCTCACATCCAAAAGCTTTTTTATATTACAGTACTCTCCTTCAGGAGACTCATTTTCGCCTAAACTTCGTCAACTCCCCCTTTTGTTGCGTTATAAAACAAATTTATTTCCGATTTACCCGTACTTTCGTCAATATCCCCTCTATCATGCATCGTCGAAAGCAACAGAACATTTTTTTTTTGGGACATTCGAAACCAGAACTTAGTCGGGGTCGAACAAAAATCTCAATGTTTTTTCCGGAAGCCCTATGGTGTCTAGCATGAACGGTGTAAATTTGAGGCTTATTTTTTCGTAGTGTTCCGACTAGGGTTAACTTGATTTTTTTCAGTTCATCCGCTAATTGGATCGAAGTGAACCAGTTATCACTTGTGATGTTTCTATTGGATCCCTTCATTGATTGGACAAGTTCGAGAACGTATCTTGTGGGCAACGAAAGTTCCTTCTGATGACTCCCCACCGAATCTTTTCCAATGTATGGGATACCGTCTATGATATAAAACGTTTTCGCATCGCATGCGGAAACTATTTTCAAACCATAATTGTCCGGTTTATTGGGCAAATACATGCGGAAAGGAGCTCGTCCTCTAAATCCGAGCAAAGTCTCGTCGATAGTAATGTATTCTGATGGAGAATAATTATCTTTACAATTTTGCGTAAATATTGTCCAAATTTCCCGGAAAGCTTCAAACTTATCAATTTCTTTTCTGGCACTTCTAGTGGACTTGTCGTCGAATCGGAGCGTTCTAAGCAGGAATTTGAAGCGATTTTTCAACATCGAGCAACGAAAAAAGGAATTCCATCGACAGGTGAAAATAAGTTTTCTAGTGTTAGTTTCGCTTGTTTCAATGTGCCGGCTCGCAGGAGTACCCCGAACAAGGAATTTATCTCGCAGCTGTTTGTTTTAGAGATATACCTTAATGAAGGGTTTGGTGTTGGCGTAATTCTTTCTATTTCATCATTCGTATATTGCACTATCATTTTGATCATCATTTCGTTGAAGAATAATGAAAACAGTTCTAAAGGATCAGAAATTCCTTTAGCTTTGTTCTTAGGCCCAGGTAAGCGTATAACAATGTTTCTGGCAGGTGTTCCTTAAAAATGAATCGCTAGTGCAAAGATTAATTTCTAAATTCAAAAATTTATTGATAATCATAGCCATTGTAAAAGAATAAAATAAATAAAAAACTAAAATAAATTAAAACTAAAACTACAACTAAATATATTACATACTAAAAATAAAAAATAAAAAAATTTTGTTTGCTGTGTAATTTTTTGTTTTTGATACTTCGCCGAAGTAAATAACTACGCTTAGTATTGCCGGCGCCGCACAGTGCTCCGAACAATGGACAAAAATGAAAAAACTAATAATTTTTTCTTGAATTATATTCGTCTTATTACACATCTTTATGCCTTTAAAAACTGTTTTTTTACCATTTTAGCACTATTTAATACCTTATGTAGCCCTGGCATACGATTATATAGGTTCATCGACAAAGTATATTTGTTTCTAATTTATTCGGATCCTCAAAATCTCACTATATGAATGTGATTGAAGCAAGTTTAAACTGTTGCTTTTATAGTTCATTTATCGATAATCCAATGGTCGAAGGGAAAAGCAACGTTTTTCGATGACGAACTCTAATTGCATTTTTCTCAAATACATCCAAAAACACATCGGAGATCTTTTAGGGGTTGTTTCAGTAATGTTTATAGTTTACAAATTCTGTGGCGATAGGTGCATAAAGCTGCACGTTTTCCAAAAAAAAATTTTGAATTTTTTTTTTTTTTTTTTCTTTTTCTTGGACATTGGCTTGTATTATAATATTCATCCTTACTTGCCAGAGGAGGATTTCGACGAACATAATTTTTAAATTTCTTGAACAGATGTTTATATGTTTAATAAAATATAATTGATTTCCTTATTGCATACTGCAGAGGTACGTACTTCAAATTTCCTTCATTGAAAATTTATATGTAATTACTAATTACCCTAAAAGTCCGTATTATGTATATAATTTATCTATAAAATCTTGTTTTAAACTGCATTCGGACATTTAAAACTAAAAACAATGAAAAAATGATTTTTGTCCACTGTGCCCTATCATTCGGAGCACTGTGCGCCGGTTGAATATGACAGAAAGCAAAAGAGCAAATTGAGCAATAAAAACAATTTTATTTAATCTGGGGGAAAAAAATATAGGTAAAAACTCGCAGTCGTTGAAGGAGAAGAACTGTTACTGCCTCTGCACTGTGATGCAACCATGCCATTATCGCTCATTATCGTCACAATCGCAGTCCACACTTCACTTTTTGAAAAATCTACAGATTTTTTAACTGATTTTTGAAAGGAATTACAAAAAAAGATCAAATAAAATTCGCTAAAAAAATTAAAGTAGGTATGTTCACTTATTGTGATAGTACCAATACCACTTGAATATCGGAATCTATATTCAAGAGTCTAGTTAGTAACAATAACATGTACAGTCGGCTCTCGATAATTCGAAATCCAAGGGACCTCAAAAAAATTTCGAATTATTGAGAGGCTGAAAAAAATTATTTGAATTACCAAACGCTTTTGGAAGAGTGAGAAAAAATAAACAAAAATTCGAATTACAGAACGTTATAAAAAAGTAATTTCGAAATACTGAGCGTTTTTACTTATATTTTTAAAAGACACAGAAAAAATTATTCCTGATAAAACTTGAAATTCCATATATAGAACGTTGGAAAGGAAAAATTCCGAATTATAGAACGTTTTACTCTTTCTTTTCGAGAAAAATGATTTCGAATTATCGAGCGTATCCAAATACACAGGATTTTTTCGATTTACTAAAGTTACAGGCTAAGAAGTTCGAATTACTGATAAATTCGAATTATCGAGTTTCGAATTAACAAGAGTCGACTGTATTTTCAATCTGTGAATTGTATCGCCGTATCGCCGATAGCAGCACTGCGAATGATATTCTGAAAATCACCATAAATAACAGTCACTATTATTTTTCACCGTGATTTAAAAGTAGCAATCACTACAATCACTGCTACCCGAAAATCACTATATCGCTCATCCCTAAACCCTTATCGAACCCGGGAGCCGCCTACCCCCACATTAGAAGGGGTAAATGGAAAGGGGAAAATGGAAGATGTAAATGGGGCTTGTTTCAAAGTTTCGTTTTTTATTACATTTTATATAATTGTTGTAATTGTTCAATTTTTGACTGCTGGACTGAGGACCAATTTGGGAAAGGGTCATCCCAAGGGGAGACATACGACTCCGTCCCGCCCCTCCATTAAATCCGAGGCAATAATCCGTTTGCAATTAGAGCGGCTTAATGGTTTGTCAAGATTCCGTCCCGTCGAGTGGGGGACCCGCTCGAGTAGAAGTCAAGATTCCGTCCCAGGGACCTTTGTCCACCTTAAGAAGTTTTTTGGCTGAAGAAGTTTTTTGGGCTTATTTTCCTCCCGCCTTGCGACGTTACACTAACATTTGAAGAGTTGAAACCTGAAAAACTTATGAACAATAGCGTTTCCCTCCTCTACTAATCCTCCATCCATATGGGCTGACCAAAATTCAGCTCTCAATCTTACCACAAACTGCTGTGAAGCGTTCCACCGTCACCTTGGTGACAGTACGACCACATCTCATCCCGACATCTACTCTTTTACGGAGGCATTAAAGATATTTCAAAATGAATTATATGTTAAATTAAACAGTAGGGATGCTGTCCACAGATTTCACGACCCCAATGTTTTGGCCCGCCAAAAGCTTTAAAATATCAAATCGACTTGTTTAAATCCAAAACTTCAAATAAAAATACAAGAGCCGAATTCATTGCAACTGTATTCAGCATTTATGCTTATAATTTTAAATTATATATTGCAGTATATTATATTAATAAATTATATAAAAGTTTTTGCTATTCATCCATGTTATTTAATGACGAAAACACCTTAAAAATTGGTCCTAAAGCCCCCTTGGCGGAGTCTTGCCCTGAACGCCCTTTACCATTTTCTGTGCGGGACGGAATATTTATTTTAAGTTTTTTCTTAATTATAATTTGTATATTTTATTATAAATAAAACAATATTAAGTAAAAAAGTTTCTATTGATAAAACCCCAATTAATTGAAAATGATAACAAATCTCATCATGGAATCATGACTTTCTTAAAAGCGGGTAAGGGAGGTAGCGGGACGGAATCCTATGTTTCTGCTTAGCCGGTGAACGTTTAGATAAGGGTCCGGGACGGAATCGTAAGCCTCCCAAATTAATTCTCTCTAAGTATTCTAAACAGTTTTTGTCGATTTCCCAACAATTTGAAAAAGTAGAGACAGCTGGTTTTGAAACCAAAGCCCTCAAATATTAATAATTCTTTCTACTGCTTTTTTATTGTCATTTAAAAAGCATTTTTATTATCAATTATCAAAAGTTAAAACATCTGTATTATTCAAATTAGTTGAAAACAGTAATATTATAGCATCGGTCATAATTATACAAGGGAATGTCCTGGACATCTCTTTTTCTTTCCCTGTTTGATTAATTAAAATTCTTCAAAATAAAAAGGTTTTTTTTTGTATTATAAATTGTTTTTAAAAAAAGACGTCATTTATTTGTTACATACAAATGCAGATATACGAGTACATATTAAGAATATTAAATAATATTTTCATTAGGAAGAGCCAAAAATACTCCATCGCTTCCTTAGTGCCAAATTTCGATAGATGCAAGACGTCCTTGAATTTTTTGGCACTTAGAGGAATCAGTCCTACAAGTAAAATTAGAAAAAAAAATCATTAGTAATTTTTTTAAATAGTTCAATAAGTAATAAAACATAGTTCCGCTCTTTCGCTGAAGTTTGGTACACGTGGTTACTTCGGACCTCCGATTTTTTTTTTTTTTACAAATTTTGAACTCATCATAAAGAAAATTCACTTACGTAAGAGCATTGGTAGTTGCTTGGCACTCGCTGGCTTTATTATCTCAACCAGCCCGTCAACCTTACGGTGGGAATAGTTTTGGTGTTACAACGCTGATTTTTATTGTCAAACAAGTCTGCTCTCATGATATTATGTAATCAATTAATAAATACAGAGCTTTTAAAAAAAAAATAAATAAAAAATAAATAAATAAGTAATACATTGGATTTTATCTACACATTACCTTGGTATAACATGGGTGGATTTTCTATTTTTAGGTGTTCTTGATTTTTTTTTAATAGTAACTACGCTTGATGTATAAATTCCATTGTATGAAGGACGATTAAAAATAAGACGAGGATGTTGTTTCGTTATTTTCATTTCTTTAATTGGCCTGGTCAAAAATGGAGCTTTCTTTGTATAGAATGGCTTTAGGTGGTTACTCCAGGCTCTAAATATTTCTTGTTCGGGTTCAATAACGATGAAAGGCGTTGGTTTTTTCCTCGAGTTTTTTATCAGAGAAGCCCAATCGCTTGGGACTTCAGCTGCACTTTTTAGATTAATCAATCCCATGTTACAGTGGTCGAGCATAGAACAAACGTCGTCGCATCCCTTTTTGGCTATAGTTTCGTTGTAAACATAAAAAACACTCTTTGCAGTCGACAAAACATGAACGTTGGATTACCTGTTAGTTGTCTCTTGTAATACACATTGTTGGTGCTAATGATAACGCATCAATGTCCACAAATGTGTTTTTTGGTAGCCTCGACCATATTACATTGTTGAAACTTTCGTTGTTGCTTTGGGTTTTCCCATGAAGGCATTTTTCAAGCAATTCCTTCTTTGATAGATCCATGAAAATGAGTTTTATGGCATCCATGATTACTCGATTCAAGTGAAAATGTTTTTTATGTAAGTATGGCTCCCCTAAAAAAAAGATACAAAAAAATAATGAAACAATTAGAACTTATTTACTATAAAACTACCTTCGTTTTGTGCTTTTATGTACTTGCACCATGAGACATCGCATCAGTTGAGCACAGGTGGAAATAGGTCGCCCAAATAGCCTTTCGCATTTCTTCCAGGTTTTCCGTATTTCTTCGGATGGCAAGCCCATAAAACTTTTGGATGTCTTCAATGGCGGCTTTTGTAAGGCGACCCTTACCACCTATGGGCTTACCATCAGAGAGTCTTCCTCCAGCCGCTTTTAGCTTCAGGAGTCGTGAGCCCTTTTTTGAACGTGGCCAACACATTCTAATTTCAATACTTCTATGTCGTCGCCATAGGGTTTTGAGGCTGCAACTTTTATGAATCCTTTTGAATCTCCATTACCAAGGTAATGAGTATATCTAAAAGAAAATTATATTATAAAATATAGAAATTATAAAAGAGTAATTTTCCTTGTTCCATATTTGGCGAGAGAGCGAGAGAAGATCTCTTCCGCCCCTGACACCTCCATCACTACCGCTGTAGTTAGCAGCACATGATGGTTCATGTGTGTTTACATTTATTTTCATACAGCGACAAAATTTTGACAAAACTGAAACGTCAAGAACTTCATAATTGTCCATACTTATTGCACTATTTTCTTGACTTACTGGGATGTCTCTTTGGTTGTAATTTTGTTCTACGGCGTCTTCAACCGCCGCAAACATTGAGTCATGCCCAATTTTCATAGCAGCTTGGGTAACGACTCGTTGGTAATCAGTGAACTTAGCTGGTGGAGGCGGTAAGTTTAGGAGGGCACAAAATATTTTTTCGGCTGCATACCCTCGTCCTATGCTCCGAAAGCCATAGAGTAGGGCCAGGTTTATACTCTCGAACAGTTTTTCTTTTTCTAAAATAAGAAATTAGATGTATTTTAAAAAAAACAATTCGTACCTTCAATATCGTGTTTCACTTTTTGAGAATTTCCAACTTCATCTAGCTTGTCGCATCTTTCGCAATGTATTTCGATGGACATAGCAATTCCAGATCTTTTTAAGCATTGAAGTGAGATGGAACCATTACACTTTTTACAAGTTACATGGTTTTGTAATTTCACGCTCAACTCTTCTACATAGACTAGGTCTATTCCGTTTGATTAGTAAGAATCATAAAATGATAAGTGTGAAGATACTTTTTTTGAGCTCGTTGAAAGTTCAGAAACATCTGATCCAGAACGAGAAATAGAATGAGAATGGCTAGCTGAAGAAGTCGAAGGCGTTGATGGTGTCGGTGAGGCTTTGCCGGGATTTGTATTTTCTTTTTTAGGCAAGGTGTCTTTATTTTGCATAACTGACGTGAACGAGGCATTTTTCGAATAATCAAAAAAAAGCAAAACACTAAATAGTCAAAAGTTTATATAAGTTAGAGTCACAGAACACAAGTCTTCGTTGAATTCTTTTATTATGTCAACATCGCCGAACTACGTCTCCACCCGTACACGTGGTCGTACCAGCCCGTAACAGTAACCCACTTTGAACAACTCGCACAGGACTTTTATTGAAGAAAAATCTGTCACCGAAGCTATCCAAGCCGGCATCAAAAAAGGACTCAGCGATTCGTTAAAAATAGGTGAGACCTTTAAAATCACTAAAGAGTTCATCGAAAAATTACACTCCAAGGTCGTTGAAAATGTTATGACAGAAGTCAATCGCTTGATTAGCCAATTTAATGACATAGTTACTAACCAAGCTCTGCAAATTGACAATAACGACCAGAAAGGCAGCTGAATGTCATTAATATTATACATGGCCTGGCTGAAACTGATAATCCAACCGCGGAACTTGAGATCTCGGAATTTTTGAAACTGCGCGATGATGTTTCGCCTGCTGTCCGATCGGGGGTAACCAAAGGAAATATTAAAGTCATTACAAAATATTGTCCTGTAGGACTCATAAGAAACTTTGTAAGAATCCACCTTGAGCGAGTAAGGCAAAAAGTCAATGAGTACGACGTATTGCAAGAAATTAATTTTTGCGACTTGGATCAAATAAAAACGTAATAACTTGATTTTCAACCAAAAATTAGTTTTAGACGCTAAAAGATTACTTCTTCATCGTTTTAAGACCGCCGCCGCCGCAAACCTTGAGCGGTTAATGCAAAAAGTCAATGAGTACGACTTTTTGCATGAAATTAATTTTTGCGACTTATATCAAAAGGTACGGTACCTATTATAAGTTATTTTTTACTTCAAATATTTTAGGAAAGTTACGACATAAATGAAGTGATCAGAGAGCACGTCGCCAGAAGCCGAATGGTGTCGGTAAAATTGGAGCTGGAGGAGCTCATGATAACCGATGTCGAAATAAGTATGGAAATATATTATGCAGCATTTTGTTTCGATAAGATTTAGGGGTCCAGGAGGTTTTAGCAGTTTTTATCATTTTTAAAGATCTCCTTGAGCCTAATACTGCCACTTTTTTAAAATCGTTCTTTAGCTGATGACGAAATTGAATATGACGCTCGTTCGGCTGAAAGCTTCGAAGACTTCGGAGCTCGAAAACCGGAAGGTATTGCATTAATTGAATTTTTTTTGGGGCGAAAAACAAAAACATTAATTTTTTACAGTCGAAAAAGGTTGAGACCTCCCGTCGTAAGAAAAGACGTTCCCAACATACAGCTTCCGATGTCCGACGGCCGAGTATGTCTTTAAATATGTATTTAAAATTTAAAATGTCTAATTTTTTTTTCACAGATTTACAATTGGGTCGTCAAAGAGGAAGATATTTTAATGCCTCATTGACAGAGGAAGAAACTATGATGTTGGCGAACGTCAAAAATTTTATCGACTAAGTCGTAAATTTTAATAAAAATAATTATTGGTTTTTCATTTTGGCCAAATAAAAGCTGAGAAATATGTCACCTATTTAATGAAATGTAGATAAAAATAAAATGAAATAATGTCTTAATTAGTAAAATTAATAAGATAAACCTAGTTTTTATGAAAAAGTGATAGAAATAAAATGATGTTGATATTTATAAGGCTGTGATTTTTTCTAAAATAGATACTGCGCGTGCGCCTTATTGGTTTAAAAATTGTAAAAGATTAACGTACCTATGTTGAGGATAATCGTCTATAAAAAATGTGAGAATAAAATAAAGAAACTGTGATTATGAACGATGAAAAATGACGATATTTTAAATGTAAAGGATAGTAGAATTAAGGTAAATTTAAATTGTTCTTTACTTAAACATATAAAAAACAATAACGATGTAATAGTTGCAGATGATGACCATGCTGGTCGAAACGTCCAGTTTTTTTATATAATAAAGAAACGAAAAAATTTCTCAGCTTTTATTTGGCCAAAATGAAAAACCAATAATTTAACTAAGAAGCTGATCTACAAATAATAAGAATAAAAATAATTTTTCTCCTCATTTTTATGTGATCTAAGAATTAGTTTTGGGAGAAACCCAACTGAACTTGGTTCTCAAAAGGAGTTTACTGTAATATACGACGAGGATAATTTTTTTTCTTTTCATAGCTACAAATTTGTCTATTTTTACTTTCACTTTAATTTTTTTATTAAAGATAACGTTTTTTAATGAAATTTTGTTTTCTTTTTAACTTAGGATATTAGATTTATGATGATAATGTACATATTCATTTTACTTAAAATTTTTTTCTTTTTTTTTATGTTAAAATAAATATTTAAATAAGGAAGTTAAAAGTTAAAATGGAAAGCTTCATGACTCCGCAGGCAATTGGTTCCGGTTTAAGGCATGCCAACGTCAGAGAGTCTAGTAAATTGATTTTTAAAAACGTAAAAATTTGATTTTCAACCAAAAAAATTAGTTTTAGAAGCCAAAAGATTACTTCTTCATCGTTATAAGACCGCCGCCGCAAACCTTGAGCGGTTAATGCAAAAAGTCAATAAGTACGACTTTTTGCATGAAATTAATTTTTGCGACTTATATCAAACGGTACGGTACCTATTATAAGTTATTTTTTACTTCAAATATTTTAGGAAAATTGTGACATTCGAGATGTGGTCAGAGCGTACGTCGCGAGAAGCCGAACGGACACGGTAAAATTCGAACTGGAGGAGCTCATGATATCCGATGTCGAAATGGGTATGGAAATATACTATACAACATTTTGTTTTGATAAGATTTAGGGGTCCAGGAGGTTTTAGTAGTTTTTATCATTTTTAAAGATCTCCTTAAGCCTAATATTGCCACTTTTTAAAAATTGTTCTTTAGCTGATGAGGATGACGAATTTGAAAATGAAGCTCGTTCAGTCGAAAGCTTCCAAGACTTTGAAGCTCCAAAACCGGAAGGTATTGCATAAATTGAATTTTTTTTGGGGAGAAAAACAAAACATTAATTTTTTACAGTCGAAAAAAGGTTGAGACCTCCCGTCCTAAAGAAAAACGTTCCCAACATACAGCTTCCGATGTCCGACGGCCGAGTATGTTTTTAAATATGTTTTTAAATTGTATAATTTTGTTTTCACAGATTTACAATTTGATCGTAAAGGAGGAGGACATTTTAATGCCCGTATTGAGCGAAAAAGAAACGGAGATGTTGGCGAACATAAAGGGATTTATTGACTAAGTCGTCAAATTCAATAAAAAATGAATTTTTCAGACCGTTTCGCTAAAATTAGATGAAAATTTAGAAAAGGAATTTTTCGACGAAGACGGAAATATTTGTTTTGAAAAATATCCGCTAGAGGAGTTGATTGTTGAGTCATCTCAACCACCTTTGCCTAGATATCTCGAAATTTTTCCGATCCAAACACCTGATCAAATTCAACTTCATCACGTTGAAAAAAAATTTATCATCGAAAAATTTAATAAATCATGTGATGCTAAAGAGTGGTTTTGCTCTTTTGAAAAAGAATGTGGAAGATTCCAAATTACATCTGATAGTTTTAAAATCGAAGCCCTAAGGTTTTTTGTAGATGGATCGACAAAAAACTGGTATGAAGCTAATATAAAAAAAATTGGATTAAAATCGTGGAAGATGTAAAAACATATGTTTTAATTATTCTTTTCATTGTCAAGTCATCTGACTCTCGGTTCTAAAAAATTTAAATTTACGTTCTTCGACGCGAGACACTTTTAGAACAGAAGTTTTTGATAATTATGTCCCTGAAGAGCGACCTGATCCTCGCCGTACGCGAAGAGCGACTTTTACGACAGCGAAAAAGATGGTCGACTCGCAGAGAGTTTTAAGAAGTCACAGAACCGACGAGGTTGAAGACAGACGAGAAACATTCGTGGTTCAACAAAAACCTACCAGAGGGAGAAAAGGAAAGAAAAAAATATCTATCCTTCCAGAAGAAAATAAGTATGAAGAGCAGGCTGTAGAGAAAACTCAAAATTTAGCCACAGAATCAGGTCCTGAAGAACCTAAACCTTTATTGAAAAGGGAAGGGACTTTTGAGATAACTGAAGTGCGTGTAGATGAAGAACTTCCTGAAGAAACTGAAATGGCTGTTGATGGAGAAAGTCCTGAAAAAACTGAAGATAAAAATAATGAAGAGGTCATTTCTGAAGTTGCTACACCTCTGCAGAAAGAGGCTCCAACTCCTATTCAAAGACAAAGAACTTTTGAAATATCAGATGTTCCGAATACAACGGAGAGTATACCAACTCGCTATTCTCTCAGAAGGGAAGGAACTTTTGAAATTTCCAACGAAAAGACAACCCCAAGAGAGATTTCTCCTGATGAGAACAAACTTGTAAATGTTTCCGACTTTAAAACTTACGTACCTGAAATTGAAGCTCAACCAGTACACATTTCAATTCAAATTCATTCAGTCAATTCAGTACAAATGTCAATTTTTGAAAGATTCATGACTCCGCAGGCAATTGGTTCCGGTATAAGGCATGCCAACGTCAGAGAGTCGAGTAAATTGATTTTTAAAAACGTAAAAATTTGATTTTCAACCAAAAAATTAGTTTTAGAAGCTAAAAGATTACTTCTTCATCGATATAAGACCGCCGCCGCAAACCTTGAGCGGTTAATGCAAAAAGTCAATGAGTACGACTTTTTGCATGAAATTAATTTTTGCGACATGAATCAAACGGTACGGTACCTATTATAAGTTATTTTTTACTTCAAATATTTTAGGAAAGTTACGACATAAATGAAGTGATCAGAGAGCACGTCGCCAGAAGCCGAATGGTGTCGGTAAAATTGGAGCTGGAGGAGCTCATGATAACCGACGTCGAAATGGGTATGGAAATATATTATGCAGCATTTTTTTTTTTTTTTTTTTTTTTTTTGTGGCGGCCCAACCACATGGGTCATTTGCGCTATGCAGCATTTTGTTTCGATAAGATTTAGGGGTCCAGGAGGTTTTAGTAGTTTTTATCATTTTTAAAGATCTCCTTAAGCCTAATATTGCCACTTTTTTTAAATCGTTCTTTAGCTGATGAGGATGACGAATTTGAAAATGAAGCTCGTTCAGTCGAAAGCTTCCAAGACTTCGGAGCTCCAAAACCGGAAGGTATTGCATAAATTTTTTTTTTTTTTTTTTTTTTTGAGAAAAACAAATTTATCATTAATGGTTTACAGTCGAAAAAAGGTTGGGACCTCCCGTCGTAAGGTAAGACGTTCCCAACATCCAGCTTCCGATGTCCGACGGCCGAGTATGTCTTCAAATATGTATTTAAATTGTTATATTCTAATTTTGTTTTCACAGATTTGCAATTTGGTCGTAAAGGAGGAGGACATTTTAATGCCCGTATTGAGCGAAAAAGAAACGGAGATGTTGGCAAACATAAAGGGTTTTATTGACAAAGTCGTCAAATTCACAGATTTGCAATTTGGTCGTAAAGGAGGAGGACATTTTAATGCCCGTATTGAGCGAAAAAGAAACGGAGATGTTGGCAAACATAAAGGGTTTTATTGACAAAGTCGTCAAATTCACAGATTTGCAATTTGGTCGTAAAGGAGGAGGACATTTTAATGCCCGTATTGAGCGAAAAAGAAACGGAGATGTTGGCAAACATAAAGGGTTTTATTGACAAAGCCGTCAAATTCAATAAAAAATAAATTTTTATAAGTTTTTTTTATAAAAATTAAAATTAATTAATTAATGAAAATTAATTAAATCTTGTCATTTCTTCTTCGAACGTCGACGAGGTAAGATCGGATAAATTTTTTTTATAGCTACAAATTTTTCTAATTTTATTTTCAATTTAATTTTTTCTTAAACTTCTTGAACATATTTTCTTTTTTTAAATGAAATTATTATTTCTTTTTAACTTAATATATTACATTTATGACTAGATTTCCCGCAGTTAAAAAAGCCGCTTAACGGAACAAAACATCTGATTTTATACAATTTCAACTTGGATAAAACATACGGGTCGACTTCAAATTGTGCATTTTAAAAATATTTGTCTTTTCTCCTTTGAATGTCGACGAGGATAAATTTTTTTCTTTTCATAGCTCCAAATTGGTCTATTTTTACTTTCACTTCAATTTTTTTTACAGACAACGTTTTTTTAATGAAATTTTGTTTTTTTTTTTAACTTAGGAAATTAGATTTATGATGATATTGTACATATTCATTTTAATTAGAATTTTTTTCTTTTTTTTATGTTAGAATTTAAATAAGGAAGTTAAAAGTTAAAATGGAAAGCTTCATGACTCCGCAGGCAATTGGTTCCGGTATAAGGCATGCCAACGTCAGAGAGTCGAGTAAATTGATTTTTAAAAACGTAAAAATTGGATTTTCAACCAAAAAATTAGTTTTAGAAGCTAAAAGGACACTTCTTCATCGATATAAGACCGCGGCCGCTAAACTTGAGCGGTTAATGCAAGAAGTCAACGAGTTTGAATTGAGTTTGAATTTGAATGAAATTAATTTTTGCGACTTAAATCAAACGGTACGGTACCTATTATAAGTTATTTTTTACTTCAAATATTTTAGGAAAATTGTGACATTCGAGATGTGGTCAGAGCGAACGTCGCGAGAAGCCGAACGGACACGGTAAAATTTGAGCTGGAGGAGCTCATGATAAGCGATGTCGAAATGGGTATGGAAATATACTATGCAACATTTTGTTTTGATAAGATTTAGGGGTCCAGGAGGTTTTAGTAGTTTTTATCATTTTTAAAGATCTCCTTAAGCCTAATATTGCCACTTTTTTAAATTGTTCTATAGCTGATGAGGATGACGAAGCTCGTTCAGTCGAAAGCGTCCAAGACTTCGGAGCTGGGAAACCGGAAGGTATTGCATAAATTAAATTTTTTTTTTGGAGAAAAACAAATTTAACATTAATTTTTTACAGTCGAAAAAAGGTTGAGACCTCCTGTCGGAAGGAAAGAACGACCCAACATCCTGCTTCCGATGTCCGACGGCCGAGTAAGTCTTTAAATATGTTTTTAAATTGTATAATTTTGTTTTCACAGATTTACAATTTGGTCGTCGAAGATGAAAATATAATGATGCCCTCATTGACAGAGGAAGAAACTATGATGTTGGCGGACGTCAAAAATTTTATCGACGAAGTCGTTAATTTTAATAAAAACTAATTTTTCTCCTCATTTTTATGTGATCTAAGAATTAATTTTGGGAGAAACCCAACTGAACTTGGATCTCAAAAGGAGTTTACTGAAATATACGACGAGGATAAATTTTTTTTCTTTTCATAGCTACAAATTTGTCTATTTTTACTTTCACTTTAATTTTTTTATTAAAGATAACGTTTTTTTAAATGAAACTTGGTTTTCTTTTTAACTTAGGAAATTAGATTTATGATGATAATGTACATATTCATTTTAATTAAAACTTTTTTCTTTTTTTTTATGTTAGAATAAATATTTAAATAAGGAAGATAAAAGTTAAAATAGAAAGCTTCATGACTCTGCAGGCAATTGGTTCCGGTATAAGGCATGCCAACGTCAGAGAGTCGAGTAAATTGATTTTTAAAAACGTAAAAATTTGATTTTCAACCAAAAAATTAGTTTTAGAAGCTAAAAGGACACTTCTTCATCGTTATAAGACCGCCGCCGCCGCAAACCTTGAGCGGTTAATGCAAAAAGTCAATGAGTACGACTTTTTGCATGAAATTAATTTTTGCGACATGAATCAAACGGTACGGTATCTACTTATAAGTTATTCTTTACTTCAAATTTTTAGGAAAATTGTGACTTACGAGAAGTGATCAGAGAGTACGTCGCGAGAAGCCGAACGGACACGGTAAAATTTGAGCTGGAAGAGCTCATGATTACCGATGTGGAAATGAGTATAGAAATTTATGTGGGATTACTTCGTCTTGGGATTTTTGCCTTTAAATGTCCATAGAGCGACTAGTTGGATTTTTATTTCGAGGCTTGGAGATTTCGTCTGGGATTTCGTCGTTAAGGTTTTCAGAATTTTCAACAAGGGTTCCGGACGGTTTTTCGATATCTTCGTTGATGACAGTCGTGCAGATATACGTTGTAGCAGTGTTTGGCTTTTCCGGTTCGACGTAGGACGTTGATCGAGAGGGAGCAGAATTTGATTGCGATGGAGGAGAATTTGAGACTTTTTCTTTACGTGTGAAGTGGTTCGTTGATTTTGGAAGAGGAGTGTATTTTTCATTTTCATTTTCGACGTAATCGTGACACATTGGATTTCTAACTTCAGGTTCAGCGTTGTCACGAATATCGACTTTTAAAATTTCGTATTGAGGTACGTTAGGTACGTGCTTTCCGAACTGATTGCAATTGAAACATTTGATACCTTGATTATTAGAGTCGCATTCTTATGAAAGGTGTCCCTTTGAGCCGCAGTAATAACAGTTTTTCTTTCCGTTGGGGTTTCTTTCCAAGCTTAATTTTGAGTGGGTTTTGTATGAGCCGAAACGTTACTTTTCAGAATTTTCTCGTATATCGTCATTTTTTCTTTAAATTCTTCGATTGATTTTGCGCCGTATAAAATGGATTTATTAAATGCCGAATCTGGAATCCCGGTTATAACGTAAGTGTAGAGAGCGTCATCGTCGACGTTACCTCGATTAGCTAATTCTCGGACTCGATAAAAATTGGCGTAATGTATCTTCTTCCTTTTTTTTCATCATCGAAAGTTCAAAATGAATTTCGGCGCTGTTTTGCGGTTTAGCAAATTTGGAAGCCTAGGCAGACGATAAACGATTCCATGTGAAAATTTTAGTTTCGGATTTTAAAAATAGACCAGCTGATCCGACGATTTTTCTTTTAGCAAACAGTAGTTTTTGAGTATCGTTCCAGTCGCAGAGTATAGCCGTTTCGTTGAAATTTTCGAGCCATGAAAAGAAGTCGTAATTGTCGTCGCCGGAAAATGTGGGAATAGCGTCTTCTACATCTCGGAATGAAATCGTAGACGGTTTCGTTTCTTCGTGCCGTTGTTGTTTTTTTCGGTGACATGGCGGATGCTTCGGATAAAAACGGATACGGAATTTTTTTTTAAATTTTGAAATTTTAGGACGAGCCCCCAATTGTGGGATTATTAAGAGATCGTCTTAATAATCCACAATAAAATAAAAGATCGACGGGATAAATTTGGATTCGTTTTTACTTTGAAAAGATCTTTGAAGAAAATGGCGTTGGACACGTTCACGTTCGTTACTTTTATTCAACTGACAAAACTTCAGAATATAAAATAATAACTTAATAAAATAAAACATATGATTATAAAGCCGACGGTGGCGCTTCGGCGGAATCTCCGGGTGCCGAAGTAGCGGAGATAGCCACCATCCTACATATATGTATTACATTTATGACTAGGATTTCCCCTTGAGATTTCCCGCAGTAAAAAAAGCCGCTTAACGGAACACATGTAACATCTGATTTTATACAATTTCAACTTGGAAAAATACACAAGGTACGAATTCATATGCTTTTTTAAAAAAATTTGTCTTTTCTCTTTTGAACGTCGACGAGGATAAATTTTTTTCTTTTCATAGCTAAAAATTTGTCTATTTTTACTTTCACTGCAATTTTTTTTGTGATAACCTTTTTTAATGAAATTTTGTTTTCTTTTTAACTTAAAACATTAGAATTAAGTGATAATGTACATATTCATTTTCATTAGAATGTTCTTTTTGTTAGAATAAATATTTAAATATGGAAAGCTACATGACTCCGCTGTCACTTCACCGATAAGGCAAGGCAACGTCAGAGAGTCGAGTAAATTGATTTTTAAAAACGTAATAACTTGATTTTTTATCAAAAAAGTAGTTTTAGACGCTAAAAGATTAGTTATTCAAAGTTATAAGACCGACGCCGCAAACCTTGAGCGGTTAATGCAAGAAGTCGATGAGTACGACGTATTGCAAGCAATTAATGTTTGCGACTTGGATCTTATAAAAACGTAATAACTTGATTTTTTATCAATAAATTAGTTTTAGACGCTAAAAGCTTAGGTATTCAAAGTTATAAGACCGCCGCCGCAAACCTTGAGCGGTTAATGCAAGAAGTCGATGAGTACGACGTATTGCAAGAAATTAATGTTTGCGACTTGGATCAAATAAAAACGTAATAACTTGATTTTTTATTAGCAAGGTCAGGGTAGATATAACTCGGGAGGTGGCAGAGCCTCAACAAGGGGTACCAGGCTGGTACGCCTCTGTGTCACGAGTACCAGAGTTGGAAAAAGATCTCTCCGAAGGCGGGGGATCTCAATGTATGATATCGATCTACCAGACAGCCGTCCTAAATGCTGTTATAGGATTTAATGCGCATTTAGTCATGCCAGCATTGAGAATGCAGTCATTTGCATATTCGCCGACTTCAGTCCTCTAAATTACGCCGACGACTGTAAATCCCTCTATCTCCTGGGCCTATACTACGAATGAAATCGCGAGACACACACTGGAGCCTTGCCGTCGGTTATCCTATAACCATTTAGCAGGCAGAGTCTTGTCAATGGTTTTAGACGCGAGCAATCCGAATGCAGACTGTACGGTGTCGATGTTATATAGTACGAAGTACGAAGGACCAACGAAGGGACCCCAATAAATGTTGACCCCAGACTTAGAACACTCTCAAGACATGGACGATCAAACTACTTCAAACACTCAGCCGGTGAACAACGCGGAGGTGCAGGCGGTCGGGCCATCCTCGAAGATACCAACGTTCTGGCCGACGGATCCAGCACTGTGGTTCATACAAGTAGAAGCTGTCTTTGCAACGTCACGAATAACGTCGAGCGCCACTAAGTTCCAACTTGTGGTTAGCCACCTCGACCTCCCCCAACTCCGCCAGGTGGCGGACATACTGCAGACTCCGAACATCCAGAATCCCTACGAGACCTTAAAGACTCGTCTGCTTTCAACATTTGAGGAAGATGCAAAAAGTCGATGAGTACGACGTATTGCAAGAAATTAACTTTTGCGACTTGGATCAAATAAAAACGTAATAACTTGATTTATATGTTAATGAACGTTCAATTGAATCGGTCATCTCTACATCTCTGAGCAGTGACAGTGCGGTAGACAGTGTCCAGCTATGTTAAGCGTTAAGGTAAAAAATCGAAACCTGGCGGTCGAATTATTAAAATGACCAGATAAAAAAGTTGACTGCCTGCTAAAGTTTTTTCCGGAAAAATTTTCAATTTAAGATGAGTATCTATCTTCAATAGAACGTAAATTGTCTTCAACGTTTATGAATGTTTTTAAAAAGAAGTGGGCCGATTGCCACAGGAGAAGGGAACACTTTCTTAAACGTAATGAATTTTGGCTGGACAATTGCTGTTTTGAGTGGGATCGTCCTGCGCTATCGGATTCATCAGTCTCGAATTTGGGTACGGGTCGTCCCCGGAAAGAATTCGACAGCCTGAGCGAGAGCTCTAGAAGACGCAGTAGTGCAGAGTTAGGCAATATGTACTCCTGCGAGGAGCTAGCTCATGCCCTGCAAAGCAAATTGAGAGCCGAAGAGAAGAAGGAGATAGCAGAATCGATTCGAAATTTGTTGGCTGAAAATACTACTACAGATGAGGAAGAGAGTGAGCCCTCAGTTTTAACCAAGGAGGAGGCCCTAGTGCTATATTTTGAAGTGGGACTGACAAGAAGTCAGTACGAAAAGATAAGGGCTGTGTTGAAGAAAAAACAATGTTTGGTTTTCCCAGCCTATAATAAAATCCAAAAGGCCAAAAAAGACTGTTATCCGGCTAAAAAGACTGTTTGACCCAGAGAAAGAAATTAATTTTTGCGACTTGGATCAAATAAAAACGTAATAACTTGATTTTTTATCAAAAAATTAGTTTTAGACGCTAAAAGATTAGTTATTAATCGTTATAAGACTGCCGCCGCAAACCTTGAGCGTTTAATGCAAAAACTCCTAGCAGTACGACGTATTGAATGAAATAATGTTTTGCGACATGAATCAAACGGTACGGTATCTACTTATAAGTTATTATTTACTTCAAATATTTTAGAAAAATTGTGACTTACAAGAAGTTTTAAGAGAGTACGTCGCGAGAAGCCGAACGGACACGGTAAAATTTGAGCTGGAAGAGCTCATGATTACCGATGTGGAAATGGGTATGGAAATTCATGCAACATTTTTGTTCTGATAAGATTTTTGTCCTGGAGATAATAATATGTTTTTATAAGTCTTTTCAGGACACTAAATTTTGTTTTTCATTGTTCTTTAGATGACGAATCTGACGGCACAAGTACAAGAGGAAGAACAGGGTTCCAAAACCTCGGGGGTCCAAATCCAGAAGGTATTGTATAAATTGAATTTATATGGAATAAAAAAATTAACATAACTTTAAATTTCAATCCCTACAGTCGAAAAACGTTTGAGGCCTCCTGTGACAGATGAGCAGATTTTTTCACAGGGAGGGACCCCCCTGTACGCTCCCGTCGTAAGACCCGACGTTCCCAACATCCAGCTTCCGATGTCCGACGGCCGAGTATGTCTTCAAATATGTATTTAAATTTTTATATTCTAATTTTGTTTTCACAGATTTGCAATTTGGTCGTAAAGGAGGAGGACATTTTAATGCCCGTATTGAGCGAAAAAGAAACGGAGATGTTGGCAAACATAAAGGGTTTTATTGAAAAAGTCGTCAAATTCACAGATTTGCAATTTGGTCGTAAAGGAGGAGGACATTTTAATGCCCGTATTGAGCGAAAAAGAAACGGAGATGTTGGCAAACATAAAGGGTTTTATTGACAAAGTCGTCAAATTCACAGATTTGCAATTTGGTCGTAAAGGAGGAGGACATTTTAATGCCCGTATTGAGCGAAAAAGAAACGGAGATGTTGGCAAACATAAAGGGTTTTATTGACAAAGTCGTCAAATTCACAGATTTGCAATTTGGTCGTAAAGGAGGAGGACATTTTAATGCCCGTATTGAGCGAAAAAGAAACGGAGATGTTGGCAAACATAAAGGGTTTTATTGACAAAGCCGTCAAATTCAATAAAAAATAAATTTTTATAATTTTTTTTTATAAAAATTAAAATTAATTAATTAATAAAAATTAATTAAATCTTGTCATTTCTTCTTCGAACGTCGACGAGGTAAGATCGGATAAATTTTTTTTACAGCTACAAATTTTTCTAATTTTATTTTCAATTTAATTTTTTCTTAAACTTCTTGAACATATTTTCTTTTTTTAAATGAAATTATTATTTCTTTTTAACTTAATATATTACATTTATGACTAGATTTCCCGCAGTTAAAAAAGCCGCTTAACGGAACAAAACATCTGATTTTATACAATTTCAACTTGGATAAAACATACGGGTCGACTTCAAATTGTGCATTTTAAAAATATTTGTCTTTTCTCCTTTGAATGTCGACGAGGATAAATTTTTTTCTTTTCATAGCTCCAAATTGGTCTATTTTTACTTTCACTTCAATTTTTTTTACAGACAACGTTTTTTTAATGAAATTTTGTTTTTTTTTTAACTTAGGAAATTAGATTTATGATGATATTGTACATATTCATTTTAATTAGAATTTTTTTCTTTTTTTTATGTTAGAATTTAAATAAGGAAGTTAAAAGTTAAAATGGAAAGCTTCATGACTCCGCAGGCAATTGGTTCCGGTATAAGGCATGCCAACGTCTGAGAGTCGAGTAAATTGATTTTTAAAAACGTAAAAATTGGATTTTCAACCAAAAAATTAGTTTTAGAAGCTAAAAGGACACTTCTTCATCGATATAAGACCGCGGCCGCTAAACTTGAGCGGTTAATGCAAGAAGTCAACGAGTTTGAATTGAGTTTGAATTTGAATGAAATTAATTTTTGCGACTTAAATCAAACGGTACGGTACCTATTATAAGTTATTTTTTACTTCAAATATTTTAGGAAAATTGTGACATTCGAGATGTGGTCAGAGCGAACGTCGCGAGAAGCCGAACGGACACGGTAAAATTTGAGCTGGAGGAGCTCATGATAAGCGATGTCGAAATGGGTATGGAAATATACTATGCAACATTTTGTTTTGATAAGATTTAGGGGTCCAGGAGGTTTTAGTAGTTTTTATCATTTTTAAAGATCTCCTTAAGCCTAATATTGCCACTTTTTTAAATTGTTCTATAGCTGATGAGGATAACGAAGCTCGTTCAGTCGAAAGCGTCCAAGACTTCGGAGCTGGGAAACCGGAAGGTATTGCATAAATTAAATTTTTTTTTTGGAGAAAAACAAATTTAACATTAATTTTTTACAGTCGAAAAAAGGTTGAGACCTCCTGTCGGAAGGAAAGAACGACCCAACATCCTGCTTCCGATGTCCGACGGCCGAGTAAGTCTTTAAATATGTTTTTAAATTGTATAATTTTGTTTTCACAGATTTACAATTTGGTCGTCAAAGATGAAAATATAATGATGCCCTCATTGACAGAGGAAGAAACGGAGATGTTGGCGAACGTCAAAAATTTTATTGACAAAGTCGTAAATTTTAATAAAAATTAATTATTCTCCTCATTTTTATTTGATCTAACGATTAGTTTTGGGAGAAACCCAACTGAAATGGGTTCTCAAAAGGAATTTACTGTAATGTCCTCGTTACGCGTTTTTTCCTGAACACACTCCGGCCGCCCAAGTGACCCAGGTGTAGTTTTGATAAGAAAGTTTTCAATCTAGTTAGTTAAATTTTACGGAGAGCCTACATCTCATCCGAAAGTATTCACGTCCTACTGTCTTTTCTTCCTAAAAAGGGGCGTAGCCCGTTAGGACGAGAATACTTTCGGATGAGATTTGTGCCCCCAATTTTACGTTTGACTGTTCCAAGTGGAGTTGAGGCATGTTGCCGACTAAAAAATGATGCTTTAAAATTTTTTCATTTCAGTTTTCTTTGATCTAAGAAACCAGTACCCACCCTGATTAGGGATTTCAAAAGGCACTGGCCCTCTAAAAACTCTAATATCCGTTACCAATTTTGATCATTGTAAATTTAAGTTAGACAGATTTACGTTTGAGTATTCCAAGCGCGGGCTTACTCGGAGTTTACAAGGCCATGAGGCATGGTTTTCGAAGCGTGTGCATGTTTCTTGGGGCGGGAAAGAGGGCTTTACTCTGATGAACGTTTCTCACTTTCCATAGCATTTTCAAAGGTCGCGTTTGACTTTGAACCAACAAACCTTTCAAAGGACTTCTTACTCTCGCTATCAATTTTCTTCGAAAGGCAACCTTTAAACGAAAAAGTTTTAAGTCAATATTGTTCATCAAAAAATCTTATTTTATCTAATTTTTTAAGTTATGTTTTATGACTTAGTAATCGGTGGAGAAAATGTTCTGGGCGTGTATCCTTATGCTCAAAATCTTTTTTATGATTTTTTAAGAGAGTAATTTTCAACCTAGAATATAAATCGAGCGCTTTGGAATTCCATCATAAAATTGTTACAAGCGGAGTGAAGTTCTAAACGTGAGAAAACTAAATCATCATGTTGCCTCGATTCCAATTCGTCGAAGGCCCCCAGGCGCCTCCTGCCTAATCGATCGATTTCCCCGTTAAAAATTGGAACATTGCCAATTTCGGTTTGAAGAGGGTATTTCCCTCATACCTTTTTGTTGAATTACTTTGTTTATAAAGTAAACATAAATTTTCAGGGAATAGGACTGTTTGTGTTTTTATATGCTAGGAGTTATGCTTTCTTTGAAATGAAACTTCCTACATTTTCACCGGCAGAACTTTTCCTCGGCTTGAGAAGTGAAAGAGGAAAGACATGGCCGTTTTATTGTTGAGTCGACCCTGTTTTGAATATCAGATACGGACTAGAGTACAGAGATTTTATCACAGCGATACTCTGGGTTTGGACTAAAAATATTATTGGCCCTTCAGATGCTATCTCCTGAGAAGATAGATGCTATTATCTGACACGTCGATATTTGTATATGATATGATCAATTTCATGAGTAACGTTAAAAGATAAAAAAAGTGTAGGCAATGTATTGATATGACTTGAAATTAAACAGACTTTGGACTTTGAGGGTTTATTAAAGACATAGAGCTCACAGACCGGAGTGACATGGCGTACGTTCTCCATAAGGACTCTAGAGAGGGGGCGGGGCGCTCGCGCATGCGTACATGCATAATCTCTCCCACTCCCCAGTAGACAGTAAATTGTAAAACAAGGAATACTATTTAACACCTAAAATAAAAGATAAATATAATTTCAAAATAGGATGGACAGCAGTGGTTAATTACCGGTTGAACGCCTTGCAGTCACCGTCTCCAAGATACTTCGTGTATCTGACAAAGCGCTCTTCGGACCTCTTTAAAATTTTTAAGACGCCAGCTGAAAACGATTGGGCTGTACTTTTTTCTTTTTTTTGGTATCAGCCTTTTCTTTTCTTATTTATAGATTTAAAAGGAAAATTAAAATTATTGGTTAACATCCAAAATAAATTTTATTTGCCCTTGATTTACAGAAAAGTATAGAATAATTAATTTTACCACCTACCGGTAGGAACAAATTTTTTTTTTGATCTTTTTCGTGCAATGGGCAAGTCGCAACTGAGGCCGTGCCCCGAGTGGGGACAAGACCTCGGGACAAAGTCCACTTGCCCAATCCTTAATTAGAAATTAAGAAAATAATATTTTAGATTTTTTCTATCTTTTTTTTTTTTTGTGGCGTGAACACCAGCTTCTTCCATTGCACCACTGACAACTTGGAAATTCGCCTTTCAGGAGTCTATATGGCAGCGTTCATGTCTCTCAGGGCAAGTGCAGTACTTAGCAGTACGTCTTGTAGCCGACATAACTGTTTTTTTGGGTGTTTTCTTCCTTGTTGATATGTCCCTAAAAAATTTTGGCAATGAGAATGGAAATTCAGTTTCAACAAACCATCGAATCCGACAGCAAGATCAGTATGAAGTTCTATAAAGATAGAAATAAATAAGTATTGTACTTACGTTATCTCTCCTGAATGTAAGAAAATCCGACTTCCTGATGCTTCCATAGAAAAAAATTAAAAGCAGATGTTCCTCTTCAGATGACGAGTATAAGACTCCTCTTTTACTATTTAATGACGAATTGTTTTTCTCGATGATTTGGAAACTAACGTTCGGCCGAGGAAGTAGGACGAGATCGTCCCCACTTGGGAAGACGTCAGTTCCTAAACAAAATATAAAAAAAGTTATAAAAAGCAAAAGTCAGCTGTCGTAAAAGTTTTGATGATACTAGTTCAATAACTAAAACAATGGAGAAAAAGCTTTCCAGGGAAGTAGAAAGATCTTTAGATTATTTATAACTTGACGGGGCCCATAGGGAGAGGGGTAAAATGACGTTATTTTATCCCTTTATTTTAATAACAGTAAATGACTTCAACACTGACAATTTCAACAGGTTAGGGAAGCCGCATTTTTCCCTTCCAAGCCCCGTTGTTGAAAATTCTTGTTTCTTAAGTTACCTACATACCTATTAAGGTAGAAATAAAAGGTATTATAGTTACGTTGTCTCTCCTGAATTAAAGAAATTCTGAATTCCTGTAGGTTCCATGCTGAAGAATTATACGAAGATGTTCCTTTTAAGATGTCGGAGTATGTAATGACTCTTCTCATACTGTTAATTGACGAAGATTTCGAAACTAGAGTTCGGCCGAGGAAGTAGGGCGAGATCGTCCCCACTCACCCTTTTCGCTTTACGGATTTCTTTGTTGTACAGGGTTAACTGCTCTCTATTTGAATCACAGGCATTAGTGGATTTGGCTCTATTGAATAGCCTTCTTACCTGGGTGCGCAGCTTCTCCAGAAGATTATTCCACCAGACAGTTTTATGCCTGTTTCTCCGGGCAGTTGGCTTCCCAGGCCTCCACGATGGCTTCGCCCAACTGTGTCCAGCTCACCCATGTCCGAGATCGTCCCACCCATCGTTCTCAGGTTCAGACAGAGACTTGGAGTGGCCGTCCCAGTTCGTCTCCAGAAGTTTCCGATAGGTAGTACATTCCAGATTCGGGATGTCTAGCGTAAACCGGATGTGTCCATGATCGGAGCCGGAAGGTTCCTGAGAATCGTGCCAGTTACGAATATTAACTCTCTCCCTGGCAGGCACAAGGTTATGTCCAGTACCTCTGCCCTTGACACAGATCTGAACTATGAAAACAAAATTGACCTGTGCTCGTATGTTGAGAGACTAAATATGCACCTTGTTGTTGTTGTTTAATCGCTGAACAGAAATGTCTCCACTTCAAAATGTCTTTGATTGCTTTTTTAATGTTAAAGGCATTATCAGAAATACACAGCAATATTTCAGAGGAAATATTCCACTCTCACGCCACTCTCTCCAGTTCGTTCGCCAAGTTTTCACTAGTGCGATTCTCACTAAAAGCACAACACTCTAAAACATTAGAGCGAATGTTTAAGCAAGAGTCTAAATAATGACAAGTTATGGCACAAAAACTGTCATTATTGACTGACGTCCAAGAGTCTGTGGTTAGAGTTATCAGTATCACTTTGAAAAAAAATCTGCTTCAATTCACTCAGGGCTTGCTCATAAGCTCCGGGTATTAAGGTCTTAGAAATAAATAGTTTTCCTTGTAGGAAGGCTATGACCCTTGGGACTCTGTTGAGAAGATTCATTCATCATCCTTTAAAGATGTTTCTTTAGGTTAGAACTTGACGATTTATAAGAAAATACTGCAATCCGCAGTCAATACTTTTGGGTACAAAGGGCACATTGGGGTTTGGAGAAATTAATATTATTTTAAATAAACACGGACAAAGGTCATTTACAAACCGTATTTCTTATCTGTTTTTAAAGTCTTGAAATGCAAGCAGTAAAAAATTCGGCAAAAATCAAATGAGGGCTTTGGTTTATTTATTTATTTATTTCTTCGTTACACGTTACGGGCCTGGCCCAAATAGTGCATATACAATATAATTACTAAATAGACAATAAAATTTTACAATAATTTAAAAAATAATAAAAATTTACAATAATTTAAAGACTTTAAACAAATAAGAAAAAATAAAAAACTAAAGCTACCCAAAAAACACAACAATATAAAATATATAAATAAGACATGGTAATCAGGACGGAGGCAAATGAGAGGATCACAGTTTAGATAGGAAATGAGCCATTACATTACGCTTAACTTGTGGAAGAGTATCATTAAAGAGGTCAATATCTATAGTTTTTGCAAGAGTGTTAAAAATTCTTAAAGAGTTCGAGAAGGTTAGATAACGACCGTAATTGGATCGGTGGTGAGGCTCATAAAGCAGATTATTTTGACGGGTGTTTCGACCAGGTATCCTGAAAAGTATGAGTTCTAGCAGACCAGGACAATTTATTTGGTTATTCAAGAGTTTCCAAAGGAAGCAGACCAACAAATATGTAATTCTAGGGGTGGACGGGAGGATGTGATATCGAAGCTGCCATTCATTAATTGGCTTTGACGGAAAAGGATCTCCACGTTCGAGGAAGACAAAAAACTTGATGGCGAATTTTTGAACCTGATCTAGTCTGTGGTAGTGACACTGGAGGTAAGGAGTCCACACAATAGAGCAGTAGTCCATAATGCTTTGGACGTACCAAAGTAAAGTGAACGGACAACCTGAACACTTTTAAAATCTGACGTTGAGCGTCTTATAAATCCTACCATCCTATAAGATCGAGAGATGACGTCCTGGATGTGGTCACAAAAACTAAGTTTCTCATCAAACAAGATACCCAAGTCCCGGACACTTGACACTCTAGGCACCAGGTTACCGGCGATTGAGTAGTCATAGTTAAGGTTTGATCTTTTCTTTGTAAATGTTATGACCATACATTTTTTATACTCCACTGTGAGACCATTTATGGAGCACCACGATGAAAATTCCTCAAGGACACTACCAAGGATAGCGCAATCGGAGGGGGAATTGATACTTTTAAATAGCTTTACATCATCGGCGAAGGCCAGTAGTTCTGCCTCTTGACAACACGAGAAAACATCATTAAAATAAATATTGAACAAAAGGGGGCCAAGATGAGACCCTTGGGGGACCCCAGAAGTTACATGCAATGTCTTAGACTTATAGTCTCGAAAGACAACAATGGAGGTCCTATTTTTAAGATAGGAATCAAACCAATCGAGAAGCCTACCATTTACCCCCATGCAGTACAATTTAAATAGCAGCCGCTGGTGGTCCACTGAATCAAAAGCTTTGGCCAAGTCAGTGTAAACCGCATCAACCTGGGAGCCAGCTTCTATGTTAGATATGAGATACTCCCTGAAAAGCAATAAATTTGTGGAAGTTGATTTGCCCTGGACAAAACCGTGCTGTCTATCACTTAATAAGTTATTTAGATGAATGGAAATTTGGTCGGTAACAATGGATTCAAGGACCTTTGGGATAGCCGAAAGTTTTGCAATTGGCCGATAATTCACAACGTTAGATCTATCACCTTTTTGTGAACCGGAATGATGTGACTAGATTTCCAAATTGATGGTATTAACCCTGCAGAAAAGGATTTTTTGAAGAGAATTTGTAGGGGCACAACTAAGTTAGAGGCACAGTTTCTAAGTACCAATGCAGGAACAAGGTCTGGGCCAGGTGACCCATTAAAGTCTAATGTACTTAACTTATCTAAATCACAGCATCTGAAATATCACAAGAAGAGAGATCGTAATCAAGAGGAATATATTGGAAGGGAACGAATGGGTGCTGAAGTGGAACACGGAAGCTTGATTGAAAGAAATCAGCGAAGGCATCAGCAACCACAGAATCATCAGAGAGAGCAACACCGTTAGGACCAAACAGAGCCTTGGGATAGCCATCTTGTTTTTTCTTTGAATTAGTAAACGACCAGATTTGCTTGATGTCCATATTTATTCGATCTTCAGCTGAAGAAATGAAGGTGTCATAATCAGCCTTAATTGACAATTTGGACTCAGCCCTGAGAGATGAAAATTTGTTATAATGATCAGAATTCTTGGACTTAATGTAGGTATTGTAGGCACGATTCTTTCTATTTAACAAATTCACTGTCTCCCTCGAGAACCAAGGTGCATTTTCAAGGTTACACAAATCAAGAAAAGACCAATCAATCGATGACAACTGTAACAAAGGGACAGGAGTTAGGATAGGCAAATCGGCTTAGCACGTCTCTGGGAGTAGCATTTTTGATAAGACACCCCAGTATCCACTTTAAGAGAGAAACGGGGGTAAAGGTATCTTTAACCCTATGGTTTCATATGTACAATATCGGAAGGGGTAGTCCTCCCAAAAAAAAGAAGGAGGGGAGAAGAGTTAAACCAGGGACATTAAGACTAAGACTCGGGGCCATTCTGACCCTGCATCTTGGAGTGACTGGACGTGAAGCCCGAATATTAATTAAGGTAAAATTTAAAGAATATTCCGAAACCATTTGTCCATATATCCATAATAGCTAAGGTTAGGATAAATAATTAGTGTGTATTTTAATATAATATAATCAATAAATGGTATTTAGACTGTAGAGTTTTATTATTCATTATACGCCCCTAATTAAGTAACGAAAGAGGAAATAACATCATCCTCCGGGGAAATAAAAGATATAAAATAAACCTCCCGTTACACAACTGATCATTAAGCAAAGAGAAATTGCATTTGTGGAAATTCCATTTCTTACCAGATTGGGCAGACCCATAAAGTCTTAAAGGAGCCAAGAAGGAACAGCTAATACCAAGTGCTGGATGGAACACATCTTCCGGTACAAACGGCATAGGGTCATGTGTGATTGAAACAACAGCATCAATATTTGAAAAAATAAAGTCTAGAATTCTACCCTGCGAGTTCGGTACTGAGTTCAGCTGATTGATGGCCAATGTATTCAACCAATTGGATAAGGAAAGCTCAGCGTACTTCATTAAGGAAACTTGAAAAAAGGTTTTTCGATCTATGTGAAAAAAAAACTAAGGAGGCGTATGTATCGATATAAACAGTAGTTTTATAAAAACTTTCCTACCCGGACCATACATTAGCTCTTGGGGATGTTAAGAGCATCTGCCCCCATTCACCTAAGCTGTTTGGTACGGGGGGATAAGTCTCCCGCCTGGCAAACGCCATGCTTCTGGCAGCTGCAGTGAAATTCACGGCTTCTTGCGGATGGTAACTAAAAGAATTATAATACATAATTAGTTTTCATGAGTACAAATAAATATCTATTACTCTTACTTTCTTAGAACTTCTTGTACGATGATATTTATCGGTGAAGACTCCGTCACCGCTCGGGCTCGGAGTATTGTCATCTGTTCTCCTTGAATTCTCATCAGTCTTAGTTCCTCTTCTGTGGGAGGGTAATGACAATGAGGGGTGCTGTGTTGGTAAACGTTTTCAAAGTCAGTTTTTAGGCGGCCTGGACACTTTAATGTCCGATAATTAATGCAGACATGGTACCTGAAAATAAAATTTTTAAATCATGGACCGATTCCAAAAAGCAGTTCTAAAAAACATAATTGCAGGGCTACATAACACACAAATAAATAAATGAACTCCAAAATAACATACACAAGGGCGGCTAAAGACAAAAATTTAAGAATTCAAATATAAATAAACTAAGTACCTTGCAGAAGCCGTTGATTTACTTATAACATATAAATATCCATCGACAGGACAGTAAATATATTTCCTCCGATTCCTGAGGTGAATTATGTCACACTTAGACCTGTGAAAAGAGTGTATGAGCGAAGAACTTGACTTAGGGATTGGGAGCATGACTGCAATGATTTAGCTCACATCATAGGCTGATGTTGATTGAAATTTGATGGAAATGCAAAAAAGAAAATGTGTAAAAGAGTCTCGTGCAATAAAAAAAATAAACACTAGTTTATTCTTACATAGAATTTGGAAGACTGTCTTCTGCTTCAAAAAACTCCTCCTCCGAAGAACTCATGGTTTCCTTAAATTTAAAATCAATGAGTTCATGTACCTTAGAAGACGGTAAAAGTTGAAGTGCAAAATAAAATAAGCTAAAATTCTATTACTGTATTACATGTATTATTATAAAGGATTCTAATCAGGTATTTTAAACTATAAAATAACCTGATTGCTAGGTTATCCCATTAAGCTTAATAATACTTGCGAAAAATAATGACATTTTTCGATTATAAAAATCGTTACTTAATAGAAAAAAGTTATAATAAAAAATGTATCCTTACTAATAATCGTTTTCTGCCTTGAAAATGAATTAAAATGAAACGAATGTAGATTCACAAATTCGCAAACAATAAAAGCGGAAAATGGTTGCTAGTTCCTCCTGCGGGATTGGTGGAGACTTCCCATGATGCACTTAGTCGAGTGCCCAGACCCCGATGGTGGGGGAAAAGAGATCCAGAAATTTGGTAATTAAAAATAAAAGAGGACTCAAATCGCTTGAAATCTTTTTTTAGTCTGGTACTTTTTCGATATTCGAACTATTAAATATTTTTTTCGATTTTTAGACGCATTTATTAATTAACCTTCCCGTATTACGGGAACATGTGCTCTGAAATGTTCCTGTGTTATTTTATCGTATTTTTATAGTTTAATGGCTCCGGGAAACGTTTTTTGTATTTGAAATTGTTCTTCAGTGGCTTTTTAAAGTCTGTGATCTTGGATTTCAATTTTCCTCCGATATTTATTTCATTTTTCTGACTTTAATTTCGGCGTGGTCGTGATTTGTGGTTCACCAATTCTCCGTGTGAGTACTTTCAGCGCTAGTGCCTAATGTTATTGTTTTATCTTCTCAATTTTTCCGTGGTGGTTATAACGGTTTGAACTCTGTTATACTATAACAGTTTTTTTTATTTTTTTTTTATGATGAACGTTTATAAACATTGATACCTGTTACAGATACTGAGAACTCTTTAGTGTTTTTTTAAAGTATTGCCTGTTTATGATACTCCGTCTTTGTTGCTATCTCAATTCAGTAATTACGATGCCTAAGACTTCTTCAGTTGATAAGGCTGTTCGGAAGTCGTCGTCTTTAGATAAACTATTTGAACAATTGGTGATATCGAGTGGAACTAGTGCTATCTCCGATCAGATTGGTGCTTATCTGATTTCTTTACGTGAGTTTTCATCCTTAATTCCTAAGGCTGCATTTAAGAAGTCTATGTTGACGTTCCAGTCTATATTGGTACACTTCATGGCAGCTGAATGTGAGATGGCTAAACTGAAAACCGATTTTGTTACACTCCAATCAGACAATAACAATATCGCTTCTTTATACGACGAAGAAACTCGTCGCCTACGTGACTTGTTGATCTACGATACTCTTTTTCAAGTACCCTCGTCTTCTGAGGACAAATATCAACAAACAGATATCCCTGAATGTAAAGACCTTTCAAATCAAGTTACAGACCTTCAGACCCGCATCAAGGTCCTACAAGAGAATATCGATGTACTTTGCGCAGAAAATGCACGTCTTACCATAAAGATACATAATTGCGGTGTTGTTGTTCCCATGCCATCAACACCTCGTCGTTGTTGTCCTGATGATGTTGCACCGACGCTTCGTGATAATGACTCCGGGTCCTCTTACGGCACTCCGTCATCAATTATTACCGTCGTCGAGCAGTCCAACTCCGATTTGGGTTACATACGTTCTTCTCATCCTGTGGACACCGTCATTGACTGTTCGCTCCCTTTGGACCCTGCTCCGGAGAAGCTGCCAGCTCGTGGAGGTCCTAAATTCATCGTTATCGGGGACAGTTTTTCTTCAGGCATCCCATGTTGTTTGGGTGACTATCTTCCTAGTGAGTATGACATTACCTCCCATATCAGGATAAAAGGCCTATTTAAAGATACCCGGAAGGTTGAGCTGGGATCATTGAGTTTTAACGATTTTGTTTTACTATGTGTAGGATATAATGATATTGAACATAATGAGCTGAGAGCTCTTAAAGTACTAATGTATAAATTCATATTAAGCCAGTGCTTAGGTACAAACTTGATTGTAATGGGTGTCCCGTACAATTATAGCCTTCCCTCCTGGTCAATCATCAACAGGACAATTTATGATTACAATAAATTTTTATATCGGCTCAGCATGAAGTTTAAAAATGTTCACTTTGTTAAATTAGATCTCATTTGTCCGAACATGTTAATGGATAAAGCATTGGCTTTCAGTAGAGCCGGACGGAGGGTGATTTGTAAAGATATATCCAAAATAGTTAAGAAGACTTCGAAACAACGAACTGATGTATCTGGTGTTATTGATTTCTTTTCTGTCACTACACGTGATAGTCATTTTTTAGGCAAAATGCCGTCGCCGGCGGCACGTCTGGAGAGTTAAGCTATGTTCGCAACTTTATGCTTCCTCATAAGGTTGCGGGTACTAATGCCCCTAATAAATCTAATTTTTCTTTATCGATATATTACCAAAATGTTAGGGGGCTTCGCACGAAAACAAATCAATTTTTACTTAATGTCTTGTCAACTCATTACGATATTATTTTGATTACAGAAACATGGTTGAACGAGAGAGTAATGTCAACGGAATTGTTTAGCTCACAATTCACTATTTACAGGAATGATCGATCAGGCCAGAACGGAGGTGGCGTGCTCATAGCATCCAGAAGCGATCTTGTTGTGAAGCAGGTTCTCCCACCGAACACATTCGTTGAAGATGTTTGGATTGTGGTTACTTGTAAAGGTTTCTCCTTCATTGTAGGATGTTTTTATGTACCTCCTAATTCTCCTGAATCGACTTACATGGGGTTCTTTGGAAATATGGAGTACATTATGTCTGTTTACCCTAATAGTGAATGTTTAATTGCAGGCGACTACAATATCCACTCTGGTGGTAGATTGGCTGAAGATATCTTGGATAGATATATCAATGTATTGGACGTCAATCAATTGAATAGTATATCGAATAGTTCTGGTCGTATCTTGGATCTTGTTTTGTCAAACATATCATCTGTGGAAGTGGTTAGAGACTTGCTGCCATTGGTACCCGAGGATGTTTATCATCCATCGCTCGCTGTAACTTGTAATTTCTCCGCTCCTATTAAGTTGTCTCGATATATGCACTCTGGTAAGAAATTTAATTTCTATAAAACAAATTTTGTTTCATTAAACGAGAATTTATCTGCTGTAAATTGGTCATTCCTGGACAACTGCTCGCTGGATGAGGCACTTAGTACGTTTTATTCGATTTTATTTAGATTGTTTGAGGAATGTGTTCCGCTGAAACGGATTATGCCATCAAATCGGTTCCCATCTTGGTATTCTAGGGAATCTATAAATCTAATTAACAGGAAAAATAGGGCTTATCAGACTTATCGCAAACTAAAGGACCAACTTCACTACAATGAGTTCTCGGTTCTTCGTGCGCAGACAAAATCGGCAATACAGAATGATTATGACCGATTTATAACAGCTAATGAACTATTAATTGAAAAGGATGTTAATCACATCTGGGATTTTATGGGTTCTAAGAAACGTCATAATGGTTACCCTAAGCAAATGACCAAGTTGAATGGTGAAGTTCTTTCGAATGATGCTGCAGTAGCTGCGGCCTTCGCCGAGGTATTTAAATCCAATTTTTCTCCCCCCATGATAAATCCGCTTTCCCCATTTGTTCCTAAAGATTGTGATAATTTGACTTACTGTGATATTAACGAAACTGTGATACTTGATAAGTTGGCAACTTTAGATCCCAATGGTTCACCTGGCCCTGATAATGTACCTGCTATTATTTTGAAAAATTGTGCTCAACACCTGGTTAAGCCGTTGTTTGGGTTGTTTTCTAAGTCATTAGCTTTAGGTGTGTTTCCTGATATTTGGAAGAATAGTCATATTATTCCAATCCATAAAAAAGGTAATCGATCAAATATAACTAACTACCGTCCTATATCCAAACTGTCTTGCATTCCAAAGGTCTTTGAGTCGATTATTACCGACTCGATTTCTAGTCACTTCCGTAACTACTTTAGTGATAGCCAGCATGGATTTTTACCTGGAAAATCTACAACAACAAACCTGCTTCTGTATAGGGAGTGTATCGTAAATAGTGTAGAGAAAGGCTATCAGGTTGATGTAATCTATACAGATATAGCCAAAGCCTTTGATTCGGTTGACCACAGACGACTCCTCTTCAAACTATTTCAAATAGGGATCCAGGGATCATTGTTCGATTGGTTGGAATCGTACCTTTCAAACAGGACGTCTGTTGTTTGTTTTCGCGAAACTCACTCTGACAAGTTAGCTTTGCCATCTGGGGTCCCACAGGGCTCTCACCTTGGACCGTGGCTCTTTCTTTTGTATTTTGATGATCTCTTTTCTTGTGGCCTAGGCTCTGGGGCGTTAGCGTTGGCCTTTGCCGATGACGTCAAGTTGTACAGGATTATTCGTTCCGATAAGGATTGTGTTTCTTTGAATGATGACCTCCTCAAGTTTTCACAATGGTGTTTAACCAATAGTTTGAAAATCGAATATAATAAATGTCAAGTAATAAGTTTTCATCGGAAAAATTTCCCAATTACATTCGATTATAGTTGTGAAGGTCAAATTATCAACCGTGTTAGTCATATTAAGGATCTCGGGGTTATTTTCAGTGAAAATTGCACCTTTTCTAAGCACATCAACGACGTTACATCGAGGTCTTATCGAATGGTTGGTTTTATCCGCAGATCTACAAACGATTTTAAAAATGTTAAAGTAGTTAGATCTCTATATTTTGCTTATGTTAGTAGCATCATTGATTATGCGTGCTTGGTGTGGCGACCTTACTATCAGTGTTACTACGATGATTTAGCCAGGGTGCAGAAGTCTGCAATTAAACATTTATGCTTTATCGAAAAGGCACAATATGATTCCAAATCAATCCATGAATGGCGGAACCATTTCAACATCATGTCCCCTCGCAACCGAGTTCTGTTCCTGGGTTCCTGCTTCCTCTATAAGTTGCTCAATGGGCTGTTGGACTGCCCTGCCCTTCTGAGTCTCATCGACATTAAGGTCCCACCGAGACGTTCCCGTCACTCTGAGACCTTCTACATACCTTACCACAGAACTGACTATGGACGAGCTCTTACGATTTCCGGTTTTCTAGTCGAGTTGAACAAAATGCCAGCCATTGATTTTTTTTCGTGTACTCTCCAAGAACTTAAAGCTCTTCTTACTAGTCATTGTTAAGGGTTTTTTCTGTGATTTTATTTATTTCTAAGAATATTAATAGTTATTACTTTATTTATTTATCTGTTAGGTTTAGTAAATTGTATCACACTAATAGAAATTTTCTATCCTTTTTTAATTGTTGTTATATTTGTGGAAATTATTTATTTATTGTAATATATTGTTAATTAGTGTGATACCCTTTAGATTAAATATGGACTGTGATAAACCTAACATGTGATAACTTCTGATCTGATAGAGTGATATATTCTGAAATTTTTTTTATTTATTTTCTGTATTTTTTGTAAATCCGCTATTTGGGATCATCCCGTAAGTGTGTATAATAATAATAAATCAAAGACTAACCCACACGAAACAAAGGGGCGCTTGACGACACTCGCTACAAAGCTACCAATCGGAGTGTTTAATATCCCTTGGGAGATTTTTGAAAGGTCCCATTTTGCGCGGGAAGATTCAAACTAGTGCGGGCGATATTTTTAGTTTTTGAAGTTAAAAGGCGTCTCCATTAGATTTTTAAGGATGCTTAGGCTCCTAAAGATTAAAAAAAGACCCAAAAGAACAAAATCAAGCGAAGAAAAGTGGTAATAAGACGGTTTTTTAAATATTTAAACCTTTAATAAAGTCTCACTGCAACTCCAACTGCAAGGCGACTGACGAGTTGTACATCCAAAGGGGCACTTTTAACTCTTGGATAGAATTTTTTGAATTCTTTAACTTTTAATTTTTAATTTATTATTTATTTTTAATTTTTAATTGATAATGACACCGATATATCGCGATATAATTGATATATTTTTAATTGATAATTGAGCAATGTTTCCTATTGTTTGATAATTGAGCAATGTTTCCTATTGTTTTACAACTAAAGTTATAGAGTGAGAATATATAATATATAAATATAATGTCAACGTGTTGCATACCTAATTTCAGCATATCTATTCACGATTTGTTTATTGTTGATATTTTTACCATAAATTTTGGTCAAAACGTTTTCTGTCGAGAGGGGTTGGTGATGAGGAGGGGGGTACCAAAATTGATTTTGATCTTATGATTTTTGAAAATTTACTACTCCTCACTCTATAACTTTAGTTAACCTTTAAGTCTTGTTCCTTTTAGCGCCGATTTCACCTTAGGAAATTGAAAAAAGTCACAGGGGGCAAGGTCGGGAGTGTACGGTGGATGATCCAACACTGGGATGCCGAATTTAAAAAAAAAATCTTTTTTTTAACTTCAGGTTAACTCGTTGTTCCATCTGACTACTTGGCATTTTTCCGACGCGCCACTAATGCGAACACTACTTCAATCGACTCCTACAGTCGAACAGAGCGACCTGACGACTTGTCCAGCGAGCTGAGAGTTGGGGAAGGACCCACAGACTAAATCATGTTTAAACTTGTCGCGTCGCGCTCGCACTTTGCTGACAGCAGCATCAGTCCGGTTATTTAATAGCCACACCTCGTATACATCGACCCGCCCAGAGAAGGGAACTTTCTACTCAATGTATACATCGACCCGCGCTGAGAGTGTTAATATTAATGTCTGGATTGACAGGGAAGAAAATAGCCTTTCTACGTTGAGACCGTTGATGTATAAGCTAATGATTGCTTTCCCTTCCAGATAAGGAGGAGATCGAGACCGAGTAGGAGGAGGATTGATCGATATCTTTCAGAAATTCAAAACTCCCCGATCAATGACCTAAAAATTACATTAGGAGGTGTAGCCATCACCTCGACGATTTGTATTATTTCGGTTGGTATCATTATATTTCAATATTGTTATGTCTCTCTGGCAATTTCAAAACATGTTGTAAATTACATACCTATTAGTTATATCCATTTTCAATTTTTTTTCTTTCTTTTTCAGATGACAATGTAGAGCCTACATCAGATGACGAGGGTGATGAGCCTCTGCCACCCTTTCCCCGACCCCAACCCCAACCCCAACCCCAGCCCCAACCCCGACCCCAACCCCAACCCCAACTCCAACCTCAACCCCAACCACAAGCACAACTCCAACCACAGCCCCAACCTCAACCCCAACCCCAACCCCAACCTCAACCTCCTCCTCCTCTCACGGGAAGGGGAAGGGGAAGGGGACGGGGACGGGGAAGGGGAACGGGCAGAGGAAGATCAAGGTCGTCCATCAATGAAAATGAAAGAAAATGTGTAATTTGTCTTATAAATCGTCCTTCAAGAGTGGTCATACCGTGTATGCACTTGTGCATCTGCGGAAATTGCAGTGATTTGGAAGAATTCGTCGTAGTAGACCGATGCCATGTTTGCAGGGCATCGATAGAGAGAATTTCTCAAATATATTTTTAATCTTCTTTCTTCTTTTTTCGTCGCTTCACGTCTAATATGAGAGGTGCAGTTTTTAATGGACAGACGACGCTTCCTTTTATTCTTTTAATTTACGGAAACATGTTTCGAGGGAAACTCGACGGACATCCTGCCTTGTTTGAATCGCTGGTACCACTCATAACACCTTGAACGACCCATGGTTTCATCCCTGTAAGCCTAGGTCAAAAGTTTGAACGTTTCCGAGAAAGATTTCCCGAATTTAACGCAAAACTTCACACACACGCGCTGCTCCTGTTTCGCGATCATCGTAAAAATCGCCGCGGACGAAAATCTCGCTTCATTAAAAATGCGATAACTCGAGAACTAAGAAGGTTACAGCAATAAACCAAAATCCACGTGACTCAGGAAGAGTAAAGCTAACAGATGAGACCATCGGGGTTTCTGCGACCCTCCGTTCGCGCGCAAATTCAAAAGTTCCGGAACTTTTTGATCAGACCTCGTATAAGTCGCTCAAGTTGTCAGCTTATTCGCATGAAGCTTTTAATTATTTTGTTGAATGTAAAAAAGCTACACTGGAAATCGTTTATAACAACCATCAAGGGAAATCTAGTTGTTATACGCGATCGTCGTTATTGACGAAAAAGCTAAAATGGGAGACTTAATAATGTCAGAAATAAATGAAGAAAACAAAATGACCTTTATTCATGTTTAAAAATACACAAGTATGCTTGTATGAATGTTGGTGTGTATTATAATAAAAATTAAAAACGGTGAATAAATTAAAAACTGAAAGTCCTTGGGAACCCCCTTTGTTTGGAATGTTTTGTTTACAAAATTTAAGGATTAACGTGTCAAACATCAAGTTCATGGTCTGAGGGGGAAACGAATTTTTTGATTTATGACCGGACGTGACAATTTTTCTCCCTCCAGCTGCATAAAATTGGTCGCAAAAACCGATTCAGTCATTTTAGAGGATGTCGCTGCACGCGCTTAAAAGGTCACAAAAATACAAAAAGGGACTTGGGCCAGGAATATTTGGTCGCTAAAAGAGATACGTCGTTTAATGCGATGTCGTTGTGAACGATTTCCAGTGTATAAGAAATTGGTAAAAATAACAAAAACTGCCTATGAAAATGAAATCAGATTGTTTCTTCAAAATATATATCTATAGTGATGACCTCCCGACTTGTTATGAATCTAAAGCCGCGTCTCCACTGACCGAACAAGTTCGGCGAACAATGTTTGGTGGAGGTGGGTCGTGCTCGCCGAACATTGTTCGCTGTTGGCTTGGTGGAGACGTCTTCTAGAACGTTCGGAGAGAGCGGTTGGAGGTCCCGATGTTTGCTCCACATGTTCGCTTACAGACCGAACATTTCAGTGCTCTGCCTTGTGATTAAAGCGCGAAATAGTGAATAAATAGTTTAAAATAGATTTTAAGATTTATTTTAAAATAGATTTTAGTTTAAATAGTTTAACAATATGAGTGATTCAGCGGAGAGCGAAAATAATCTTGACTACTGCTGGGTGTTTTCACGTACTCAGCTAAAGCTGATATAAGGGCATTACACACGTTCGGGACTATTTTTGACATGCTTTGTTTTGATATCTTAAAAAGGTACATCAAAGATGTGTACGAATCACCGGTGGCCAAAAATCTTAATGTTGCAGCCAAACAATCATTCACACTTACTGCGTTTCGAAAATTGGTATCTTGTTTTGAAATAGCTGGCCCAATAAGCGATATAAGTAATTCAAAATCTTGATTACATACTCTTGTAAAATTTGTAAATAGGCAACTTGCTATAAGGTCTGTACGAAATAGTTCACTGCACTCATCTCTTCCTTTAAACAATTGTCTCTGCCACCACCGATGAGGTCGACGAGGGGACATTACCACGTAAGTAGCAGCAGCTATACATGCTAAATAGCGACGACGACGCTGTGTTGATGCGCTCATCTCTTTGCCTTATCACTTTATGCTTATCACTGCTTATCACTTTACTCAATTGAAAACAAAACAACCTTAACGAACATCGATTTGTTTGCCGAAAAAGTTCAACGAACATGTTTGGTCAACTTCTGAGGAATGTTCGTCTGTTTTTTGTGTTCGCCAACACTGTTCGCCGAACTTGTTTGGTCAGTGGAGACGCGGCTTAACTAGAAAGCTTGGATGAACACCCAAACATTAAACGATTGGACTCTTGATTTTGATTTGGATATGAGGAAACAAAAACGTAAGATCCTGCTTTTTTTACACAATTGCACTGTTCATTGAAATAAATACTCGGCCGAGTATGCAGAACATAAAACTTCAATTTTTTCCGCCGATCACATCGAAACTTCAACCGCTTGATCAGGGAGTCATTCAAAATTTTTAAACATTTTACAGAAAGGAAATTGTTAGTAGATTACTAGAAGGGATTGATAACAAAGAAATTGTAAACATCACAATATTAAATGCAATGTTTATGATCTGTAAAGCATGGGACAACGTGACCCCGACCACCATAGCCAACTCTTTTCGGAAATGCGGATTCCCTCAGCCTGTATCAACAACAACTAGAACAACAGAACAACAACAAGGAGAAAAGTTTTCAGAATTTTCTGAGTTACCTTTCAAGACTTTGTCCATTTTGATGACGGGATAGCCGTTTTTGGTACACTAGCCGAAGAAGAAATTATGGCTTCCGTAACCGAAGAAGACCGCGAGGAAGACGATGAAGACGAAAATATTGATGAGGAACCAACAATGCGATACGGCATTTAAGTGCAATTACGTATAGCACCCAAGCAATTAGCAATTCAAGGACACAGGGATGACTGCTCAGAGGCAAAAAAAAGTGCTTTTAATGGTACAGTTGATACTGGGAGGACGATGTTCAGCTCAAGTGTTCAGATTCAAGGTAGGACCATAGGACCCTTTTTTTTGTCAAGGTGGACTACTTTTATTGTCAACAAAATTGAGGAAGAGGTCAATTTTGTTTTAATAGTCCAGGAAAATTAATCAACATCAACACATGAGCTTAGGTCCCTCAACACTAAAATGAAATTGAAAAAAAGAAAAATCGTACTGATTATTGACAATTGCTCCGCTCATAAAAACATGCCCGATACGAAATTCGTTAAAATCGTTTATTTGCCTCCCAACACCATTAGCAAACTGCAGCCGTTGGACCTTTGAATAATCCAAAACTTTAAGGTAATTTACCAGAAAGAACTTGTTCGTTTCATCCAGCAGGGATTCGAGGAAAATGGTGCTCGCATCGATATTACACTTTTTCAGGCGATGAAGTTCACACGGCATGGTTTCTTGTTTCGTCTGTTACCATATCGCATTGCTTCAGAAAGTCAAGATTTGTAAAAAATCAATCCGTTGAAAATCAAGTGGACCCTGTTGGCGATGAAGACCAAACCATTGATGACATCTATACAATTAGCGACGAAGAATGGCAAACGCTTAACCAAAAAGTACAAACTGCTGAAGCCGGGAGTAACAGCAACCTACCATCATTTCAAGACAATATAAATGTCGATGAAGAATTCGTGACCACTGGAGGTGTTTCTGAAGAAGATATCGTTGAAGCAGAATTACAATGAAGAAGTACAGGTAACTGTGAAGATGATGACGAAGGCGACGAATGCAGCTAGAATAATTTCTTAAGAAGAAATGCGCAAAGCACTGGACACGACTCATTCTCATTTCTTAAACCATAATTGTGACCCGGCGTTTTTTTAATCAAATTCACAATATGGAAAAAGAACTGAATCAAACAAAAAAAAATTAAAATAACGGGACTTTTTAAAATCTTAAATGTCTTAACTTAACATATTATGTATATTTACCACCTATTATTATATGTACTAATAAGGTTCATATTGTACTTAATAAAAGTAACTTTTTGGATCATTCTGTACCGTTTATTCCCCGTTTACCTGGGTAAGTGGAATTGCAATAAAACGAACCTGTCTGAATGGGATATAGGATAAGTGGAGTTGTATTGTCAGTCCCCAATGATTCTACTTATTCAGGTTCGACTGTAGTACCAGTAGGGATTTTCGAATCTATTTCATATCTATGGATTTTTGTTAGCCTTTATTAGTTGTAATATAAAACATTAAAAAAATATACTCCATGCAATCAAAAATAGTTTATTATTGAAAAATTATTATTGAAAGGCTGGGAGGTTACCCGAAATAAACCTCAAGGTTTGGAGCATTGACTCCATAGTATTGGCCAGTTTGGTGGCAGTTCGTCAGCAGTACTGCTACGCTGTAACATTTCTTCGACGTCCTGCAGTTAAAGCTTTTGATTTGTCTTAGAATCGGTAAAATGTCGAACGTATTTTACGTCATTCATCTCGGACGGACGAGCCTGACAAATGAGGCAATTAGTTGCTGCCTGAGTGCCGGTGGTTACCGCTTGAGCCACCTTGCCATCCAACATGGAAAATATTAGCGTATGTTTGACGGAAACAGAAACTTCGCCGCAGCTGAATTTAGTTGACTACAAGCTTGCGTTTCTCTTTCAACTGCTTCTTTTTCCGATAGGTCTAATTCTAACGTTTCTTTTTCCAACCTAAAATGTAAAGGACGGCAATATCGCGTAGAAAGCCGATTATTCTCCCACACGACCTCATCAGTTGTATCTAAGGTCATCTTCTAAGGCACAAGGGAGGTCATAAATAAGTGGGAATCAGATTTCGCTTCCTCGCAAGAAAATCTCTGATTGTACTAGCTCTGTCCGGAGGCACCATCCCCATTATGAATATAAAGACAGCTCCTGACCGTTCAGGTTTTTTGGTGGATCCGTACTCGTCACCTAGGAGCTTTCGCCGGATTAAAACTCAATACCGATTCGTCACCTGACCACAATTCAAGTAATACACCGATTCGTCACCATAATATTATTTAGGAACTGCACACAGTTTTAAGTTAAAATAAAAATATAAGACTTATGTAAAATTGTCATATTACATAATATTAAGTGCCGAGGTACGGGAGAACACCGTTCAACAACGCATTTCACCCTAAAGCAGTTGAACATAAAAATATGCATTTCAATAACTTTTTTTCTCTCGCGAGTATCAGCGTCATGATTGTGGCTGCTATAAACTTCCCCGTCGGTGACAATAGTAGAAGGGCAGTTCTTTTTTCGTTCAGAGCATCTCCACAAAATATTACTATTTTTGTATACTTTTTGCTTTAAAAATTAGTATTTTTCAACGATTATTGCCATGAATCGCTCAGACGATACGATTGTTATCCGCGACATGATAATTTAACTATTCCTGAACATGATTTTGTTTGGTGACGAATCGGTATGTTTACTCATATAGTTGTAGGTGACGAATCAGACTATGACCCTACCTTCCGAAAACAATAGGAGGTGACGAGTAGGTCTACAGCCCAGGTTTTTAGCTCATCCTGACTAACGGTTCCCAAAATTCTATGAGCTGTATGATCGGCCAATTCTTGAAGGGGGACCTTCGCTGATGACTCGGTGATTGTGATGGTGTGTTCCCTTTTCCGCGCCTAGTCTGGATTTTTAATTTTTCTTCCCACTTCGGCGCCCCAAGTATAAAATTGTCCCACTTCCGCGCCTAATTATGTTTTCCCACCATTACATTTGCCCCATCAACACCTATTCCTACCAAATTTTCAACACTTAACCCATCATTTTTTAAATTTAACAGAATCGCATCAAAAATACTTTGAGCATCAAATTTCTCAAGGGGTAACAATTTGTACAAAGATGTTCTTACTTTTTTGGATGGTATATCTTGAAATTTTATGATTAAACACAGAACCTTGTACTCCGCCGATGTGCTCTCATCGATAATACTTCGGAGGCCCAAGTATAAAATTGTCCCACTTCCGCGCCTGTGAAAATAGTTAGAATAAAGTATTATTATTATATTTTATTTGTATAAGCCTTTCGGTTATTACAAGATACACATTATAAGTACAAAAAAATTCATAATTAGAATAAAATATTAAAACGAAAGCTAAAATAAAGTTCACTAACTAAAATTTAAAATTTAGGCTGAATATTAGTTCTTTTTTTTAAACTTAAGGAGATAAAGGACGAGAGCCGGCAAACCACTTGACAATTCGAATCAGGATTTGATAGAAATTCGGTGAGAAACTCAAAAGAAAGGGTGGATTTATTTAAATACTTAAAACGAAGATCGGAGAGACTGGGACACGAGCATAAAAAGTGATTAAAATTACCGCCGTTTTCGAGGTTACAGAGTGGGCACGGTTTTGATTTTTCAAATGCGTCCTTAATTTTGGTGTGGCGGAAGACGCATTTTTCTTCATTGATAGTCCTTATTTGACAAAGTATTGAAAGAAAGGGGTAGGGAGACGGAGTCGAGGAAATTAGATTGGAGAGGAAAAGAGGTACAACAGAATTTGAAAAGGGAATTAAACGATGAATTTTGGATTCTTAGGGAGTCTTCTTTCCACAGAGTGAGTCTAAATTTTTTGAGAATTTTATCTGCATAGTATTGAGCTAAATGAGGATCCTGTCTGTCCCAAACGAATTCAAAACCCGTGTTTGTAATCGAATCTTTTAGTGCATACACCCAGTTATATTTTTCTCTTCATATTTTAATAGTTCCAATTGTCTAGCGTACAAGCGGCGAGGGTATCTGTGGCAGTCCATTGATAGAATCTTAATCCAATAGTTGAGCGCCCTTTTAAGAATTGCCACTGCCAGCGGAGGAGACCCTATCTCGCGCCTAACGTAATGGTTTGGGGTGTTTTTTGGGAGGAAGAGACATGACTTGAAGAATTGAACCTGGACTCTTTCAACTGACTCTGCATGCAGTAAGCCCCATATCTCCGCTGCATACAGAGTGGTGGCCATTGAGATGGAACTGAATAGGCTCACCCACGTAGCCTTGCAACTATTCTGATTGTACTGGCATATAGGAAGTATGGCTGCCGAAGCAGCCAAACCTTTTCTAACAGCAAAGCCCAGATGGTCGTTAAATAGCCCTGAACTAGAAAATGAAACCCCAAGACGTGAAATTTTTTTCTATTTTTAACGGGCGGTTATCGTATTTGAAATTTACAGCCGAATCGGCAGACGACCTTTTCTTCGAAACACCACAATCCGGGACCAATAAAGTAAGCCGGATATAAACAAAATAATCCAAAACAAACCTATCTCAATATCTTGCAAATAATCGCTAAAAATGATAGTAATAATCAGTATTGTGACAATTGAACTGGTCGAGTTATCTAAAGGTAAACCCTTAATGATACATGAGGGGTATCAGTATAGGAAAAAAAAACCAATAAAACCACGATGAACTGGGAGTGTATGAATGATTATTTTGTGGAAAATTGGATGACAAAACAATATTGGAATGTATATGACACAGGACAACAAATTGCTTAGAGGGTATTTTGCAACCATTATTTTGCTATAATACACATCTTATTTTAAAGGTTGGCATTCGAAGCTTAAGGTGCGGATACCGAATGCCAAACCAAATCTTGGCGACCTCATAATTCTTCTGCGAAAGGAATCTATAGTTTCGGAGACCGCGATGACTCGAGAATACCAAAATGTGTCCAACAAAAGACGGAGGACGAAATTCCAGGAGTTGGACACTAGGATATTTAATACAGTTCAAAGATTTACCGATGGTCATTATGGAATAGATCGTTGCTTGACCGTGCCGAGTCGATGATCACCGCCATGAGGCTAGCAGAAGCACTTTGAGGAGGCTTGTCATTAGATAGTTTCGCTCTCTTTTGTATAACAGCCTTCGATTTCGATGAGGATGCTACAGTGACTCACAAATTCGTTCACACCTAGAGAACATTTTGGGATTTTTGTCGTTTTCATCAAATGTTTTAGGAAATGCAGAACCAATTTTTTGCAGAGTATTATTCAATGTTGGTGTAGAAAAAATTGATATTTTCAATATGCCATATGATAAAAAAAATACGTTATTAAAAAACACATGTGAACAGTTATGTGACTAATACATTTGGACAATTTAGTATTTTGTGTAACCACCTTTCGCTTTTAGCACAGCTCCAATACGTTTAGGCATACTTCGTACGAGGTTTTGGCATTTCTTTGGCGTGATATGGTCCAATGGCGTCTTATGGCTGCCCAAAGTTGGTCCAAGTTTCTGGCTCGTTCCCCTCGGTGAGCAAGAGCTCGTTGATCAACCATACCAAATGCAGGCATTGAAGTTCCACATGTCATTGTAGGGGATGAAGCATTTCCCCTGACAACTTACTTGATGAAAAAATTACATTTTATTTGTGACAAATGATGTAGGGGTAAATTAAAATCACTGCAGTGAAAATGAAAAATATTTATCTCGATCAATTTGAAAATCACGGTACGGCGTCGGCGGGAGCACTGTTTGTACTGTCACTGTCACGTGCCGGCAGTGTTGCCAGACGACTTCATTGGTTTCCCCCTAAAAGGGTTTTATTTTCCCCCCAGATTTCAAACCATTCCCCCTAAATTTAATAAAAATTGTAAACATTATTTCAAGAAGAATTATTGTGATTGTTTTTCTTTTTTTAGGGGAAAAATGGTTATAAAGTGTTAAAAAAAGGTAAATTAAGGTTTTTAGCTTGTTTAAAATGTTTTCTTAGACCCTAAGATTAACTTTTTTCAAATATGTAATTGAACATTTAATGCCATCTATTGGCTAACCCTTTAATTGGCGCGAACAATAATTTACAAGGTAGTATGTACTAATAAAATATACAGATATAAATATATTTTACAAAGGTAATACTAATAGAATTTACAAAATAATACAATACAAGAGACATTATAACAACAACAATATACAGAAAATACAAGAGAGGGAAAAGAAAACTGAATTAAATTTTATTCTCCAAGGAATCGAGAATGTCTGAATCGAAATTATTTTATACATTTCCTCTGAATTGAACATAGACAGCATTTTTTGTGATGGTGTGAAATTGACACATCCAGATCCTTGATCTTGCAACTCAAATCTTAAACGAAGTATTGCCTCTCTAGTTGTAATGGCCAAACGATTTCGCAACTTGTTGCGAACAACACCCATAACAGAGAATGAACAACACCCATAACAGAGAATGCTCGTTCCACGACGGCATTCGACACGGGCATGCATGACAGGCAAGCACCTAACTTGGATATTTGTGGGAATCTTTGGTTCCCCGCAGCATCTTTAGTATTTGAGACAACACACCAGAATTCCTCACTCCCCATATTTTGAATTAAGGAGTTGCCCATGAATGCCATTGGCAATTGTTTCCATTAAAGGAGGCACTCATCATGGTCTTTTAAAAGCAATTGAAAATGGGAAACAACGTCAATAATATTTGGCCTGATAGGCGTAAGTACCTTTTCAGGAGCAAAGAGTTCTATTTTGTTTAATAGACTAACATTTTCAGGAAGTCGTGCTTGTAATTCATGGCATAATTGTATTAAAAATGCTTGGCACCGCTTTCTGATTTTGTCAGCATCCTCTTTAGTTACTTTCTCAATTTCAGTTGAAAAAAGATAACCGAAGTAGCATGCTGAGTGAGTCATGGTAAATTTCTCAAATTCAAAATTAATAAATTCATTGATTTTAACTTTTTCAAGTTGTTCCGGGATAACAATGGTTTGCAGAAGGGCATAAAACAGGGTATTTAGTTCGTTTAGCAGTTTCAAAGGGTCAGCCTTTTCACTTTGAAACATCAAGTTCGTTAAAGTAAGTTTTTTTAAAAAAGTGTTTAAAAAAATTGTATAAACTTTAAACACTTGATTTGAATACATTTCAAAGAGTAGTTTTGACGAATGGCATCTTTCTTTCGAATCATTTATAGTTTTGAAATGATCTCGTAAAATATCCCATTGGCATACAATCGTTTGGCAGCACGAATCACGTGCTAACCACCGAGTGCCACTCAGCTTGGCAATTTTTGTTGGCTCTAAGCCTGTAAGTGACTCATAAAGATTTTTGTAAGCAATTTGACGCTTAGGGCTGGTGGAAAACCAATTGTACGTTTCCCTAATAATAAACTCTATCTCCGTTGGGAGTATTTTATAGGCATTTTCAGCAACACTTGATTTGAATACATTTCAAAGAGTAGTTTTGACGAATGGCATCTTCTTTCGAATCATTTATAGTTTTGAAATGATCTCGTAAAATATCCCATTGGCATACAATCGTTTGGCAGCACGAATCACGTGCTAACCACCGAGTGCCACTCAGCTTGGCAATTTTTGTTGGCTCTAAGCCTGTAAGTGACTCATAAAGATTTTTGTAAGCAATTTGACGCTTAGGGCTGGTGGAAAACCAATTGTACGTTTCCCTAATAATAAACTCTATCTCCGTTGGGAGTATTTTATAGGCATTTTCAGCCGCTAAATGTAAAGAATGGCAAACACATTTGTTCACAATTAAATGAGGGCTCACTTCTCTAAGTTTCGAGGACACAGAATTATGTTTTCCCACCATTACATTAGCCCCATCAACACCTATTCCTACCAAATTTTCAACACTTAACCCATCATTTTTAAATTTAACAGAATCGCATCAAAAATACTTTGAGCATCAAATTTCTCAAGGGGTAACAATTTGTACAAAGATGTTCTTACTTTTTGGATGGTATATCTTGAAATTTTATGATTAAACACAGAACCTTGTACTCCGCCGATTTGCTCTCATCGATAATAAGGGAGTAAGGTGAATCGAAAGTTTTGATGCTTTGAATTAATGAAGAGAAAAGGCATGGTGAAATTACGTTGGTGATTAAAGAAGTGCACTTGGTTCTATGTAACTTTAATTCGCTCAGAACTTTAGACGATGCATCCAATGTAGGTAACAGCTCTCCAAGATGGTCTATAGTTTTAATAGAGCAATGTTCGCCTACAAAAACAAATCTTATAATTAAATTGCAAACCTTATAATAATCTTGTAATTCCCCGATTTCGTCTGCGGAGTGAGAGGCTTACCTTAGACCGTTTAAACGATCGGACTCTTCCAAGCGATCGGGCTCTTCGGGCGATCGGACCTCCGAGCGCTACCCACTCTAATTCCTTCTCGCTCCTTGGACACGTCCGTCCACAGTCCACCACCGGTTCTTCGCTCGCCTTTAAGATTTTGGGGAACAAATTCAAAAACTATTCAAATTATACAGGGTCTAATTTTATTTGTAACCTCTTCCAACTTGCATACATTAAGTTTATTCATTTGTTACTATTTGCCTTACTCTAAACTCCTTCATATACAAGAAAACAGTTAAAATATCGCTCACCTAATTCAGTCCGTGTCCTTATCCACACTAACAATGCTTTAATTTTCTTTACAACGATTTCTACACTTCACAAACTGGCTGTCGACTCGAGACTACTGCTGCTGAGAGACTGACGGGGGTTTATAATGGGCCCCACTCGGAACGGGGTTTCCTCCGGGTGGGGTGTATCAGTTCTTCATCACTGGTTCTTACTAGTTCTTCCTTATTACAATCTTCAAATTACAAAATGAATATTCATACCAATAAATGCTGCCATTTTTAATTCCGCAATTTTCCTTTGAGTCGTGATTTTTGGCCTTACGAAATCTTAAGAATCGACGATGAGGTGCCAACAATAGAGTTAACGTTCGAAATATGTTTTTTGGTTTTAGAGTGATCTTTCAATTCCTTTAAGTGCGCCAAAATAGAGCATTTGCAGTATTTACAATTAGCTTTTGTCTCATCTGCATGAGGTTCAAACCAATCTAAAAATAATTTCAATAATTAATACATGTTGTATAATCAAATTCTAATGGAAAATAAAAAGAACTAATCAAGAAATTAGGTTTAAAGAATCAAGGTTTGAAAATTAGTAAAAGAAAAAAGAAAACGAAAGCCAGCGACTTACCTTTAAAATCTTCATTTAGAAGCCACGTCTTCTTAAACTTTTGCTTGTATTTTTGAACTCATTTTCCACTTTACACAAATAAACAAAAATAAAAGAGAAAGAAAGAGAGCGAAAAAAGCAATCAAAATTCTTCAACGGGAAATTAACAAAGTTAAAATTGAAGCGCAGATAATAATCCGTTAGAGATGGTTAAGAAACCTTAACTAGAGAAACGTCTCCTATTGGCAGATGCCGGAATCGAACGGCTAGCTCCTTATATCGAAACTAATAATAACAATCGATTTTTGATGACGTAAAAAAGAGAGTGTACTATGGAAATTTCGCTTCGAAATTCGAAAATAATTAATAATTAATTCGAAAATAAATAATTCGAAAAAAAATTAATTTCTTTAAAACCCACTACAAAAACTCCAATACGAAAAGTATCCCCTAAAAAAAACCCCCAAACATTTTTTCCCACTAAAAAACCCCCAAAGGCCAAAAAACCCACCAAATTTAGGGGGAAAACCCCCAATCTGGCAACACTGCGTGCCGGACAAGGGGAATATGTCCGTTAAAATACATTGAATAATATTTTTGTACTGCCGGTCGGATCACGTGTCGGTCACGGCACGGTGCAGTGTGAATAGACCACAGAGTAATATGTACTATCGTAATAAAAAAGAATAGACCTTGACTAACAAAACGTGGGAGTGGGATAGTTGCCATAATAATTTATGATCATCGATGTATACATATCGATGTTCATGTCATCGATGATAGTTGATTCGTTCTGCCCTCTAGGAGTCCCAGGCGGTTGCAAGGTTGGCGCTTTTATTTGATTTGAGTGGCGGGAGAAGGCCCCCATAGAAAGCTTTTTTCTTTAATTTCGCAAAATTGCAGACATCTGTCTGCCTTAAATTTACTTAAATTCGCTACGGCCAAACTATAGAATAGATAGAATAAAAACTTCTTTTTTATTTAGTTATTAGCTAGTTTTTTACATTTTACATTACATAGTTTTAACATACTCTTAATTTTAAATTTAAATTATTTTAGTTTTTACTTTTTTTAATATTTTCTGGCAGTTGATTGAAATGAGTTACTCCCTCTTTGAATACAATATGGTGGTGCTACTTTTCGATTTTTCAATATACAAATTATTTGCTGCCTCGTGTAATGTCCATGAATTTCTTTACATTTTTTACGTGATCCCATATTTTTATATTTGGTAACTTTTTTATTTAAACATTGATGCTTACAGCATGAGCCAAATAGCATATTACATAAAAAAAATTTAAAAAATACAATATAATATGTACAATAAAAATAAATTAACAACAGAATCTGTATATACAATAAATATGAAATAAAACTACGATATGTGATATAATAAATAAAACTATGTAAAGGAACAAGAATAAATGTGAATCATTAAATTACCCGACAAGACAAACTATTTCTTACCCATTTCACCCTCCAACGCAATCAATTTAGTTTTTAATGACCCAAAGAGTCATGGAAGAAATCAACACCAGATTTACCCCTATGGTGTTCAGAGTCTCCATAATCCTGACATTCAGGTACCGACTTAACGTTTAGTGCCTTCCATATAAAAATCAGTACGTGCATAAATAATATTTCTTTACATTTAACCATTCCAAATTTTCCAACAACTCTTTACTTGGTGTCATTCTTTCACTATTAGTTCGATCTTCACCATTCACGAATACTTCTTATATTTATTAGAATTAATGAAATTTTTTTAAATTGGGAGAACTTTGGGGTGTACTCCCCCGTTCCGTGTGGCCTTTTATTCTTCTACTCAGATACCGAAAAAAAATTTTTTTGATGGATGGAAAATTGTTGTTGCCCTACTTCGAGGAACTTCCTGTCGAGGCCAGTTCCACTTTTCGTGGTTTTCACGAATTCTTCTTCAATTTTTTCATGATTTAGCTGAATTTTCTCATTTTTTAAAGAGAAAAACCTCAGTTTTAAAAAAAAAATTGTATTGTTGGTTCCATTTGTACATTTTTATTGAAATTATAATACACAAAAGAAAACTATTTCCGAAAGGTCTAATATGCAAGAAAAATTATTATTTTTTATTATTATTAGGTCTAGGAAAGAAAGAATTATAAAGTTGGAAGTGTTTGAAGATCTGACTTTAGTTCATTTTTGTTGTTTTTTTTCATTTTTTGTAACATTTTCTTGGGCCTGGATTGGAAGAACCTAATGCCTTTTCCTGGTTTCCTCCGTTTCTTTTTGGTTACTTGAATCGTTCCTTCGGAATTTTGAGATTTTGAAACTTCTTCTTTATTTGCTGTTGAGCCTGGTGTAGCATTGACACCAGATCCTTTTTTCTCAATTTCTGCAGTAGCGAAGCTTTTACTGGAGCTTGGAGTAGGAGGTTCATCGCATACTTTCTTTACGCTTCCTTCCAACGGCTTTTTGCTTGGCTCCGATTTGACGTCATCATTTTGTGGCGACGAATTTCTCATCCTAAAAAAAAAGAAAAAAATTTAAAATCGAATTAAAAACAATCACTACTTCTCAGTTTCTTCCTTTTCAAGCTTCTTCAAAAGTGCTACTTTGCTTTCTCCTGAAGGTCCTTCATCTTGAGGAATGGAGCCACTTTCTGGTGTACCTTCTTCCTTTGATTCTCTTTCAGGATCGTCAAAAACGAATGACCATGGAAACGTCTGCAAGAAAATAAATAAAATAATAACATTAATTCAAATTTTACAGAGGCGATGCAAAATAATTCAAGGCTATTAATATTAACTTATTGTGATCAATTTTTGCTAGAAATGTGAGTAATTTTGCCAAGGTTTGGTTGCGCAATGAAACTTAAAATAATGGAAACAGGCTTCATCCCATGAAAAAAGGAATAACTTCGTGTTTACCATTGAAGGGTATAACTTCTTAAATTCAGTCTCGAGTGTCTTAATTTCTTTTTCAAGAGATGTCAATTCTTCCTTTTGCTGCATCGCATCGAAAATTTCACCACCCATTAAACACATTGGAGGAAAAGCATCTTTGTAAGGAAGCGGACGATTTTCTGAAATTAAAAAAGTTTAGATCCTTTGAGAGATACTTGTATTGTAACTGTTAAAAGAAGCGAGGAGTGTATCGAAGGTTTTCATTCTTTTTTGGCATGATGTCGAGTCGGTCCGTGGGAAATGTCAGCCATGAAGTTCCTCAGAGCAGAATAGCTGTTCGATTCGACATTTTCTTTCTCAGGCGGAGGTATTTCTTTGGGCTCGCCATCTCCGGATGTTCCTCTTGGACTCAAATTTTTTATTCTTTCACTTTTTCTTTTCATTTGTATTGACTTTTCAGCTGAAATTTCAGTTTTTTCTTCCTGCAATTGTGTCGGCTTCCTTTTTTTCTTTGTTTTTTTCTTTTCTGACTTGCATGTTCTTCATCTTCTTTACGATTCTGACTTCTTCATCAGGAGGGTTTTCGATTTTTTCAAAAGACTGTTTGCCATGTGTCATCTCTTTCGGAAGTTCGCTTTCCATATATGATTCACTTTCAAGATCAATCATATCGACATTCTGTATGGATTTTGTTGACTTAAAATTTCTAGGAGCCACCTTTCCTCCTTGCTTTCTTCTATCTTTTTCTGTATCCTCTGGTTCATCTGAGCTTTCAGTATCGCTTCCTTCTTCCACAAGTTTTCTGACAGATTTTTTGTGGGAATAATTGGAAGTTTCCTGCTCGAACTTGGGACATTCATTCTATTTTCGAATTCTTCATCCGACTGCGTTTGCTTCTCAACTCTTCCCATCCTTGAACTTAGCGTTTTCAAAATTTTCCTTGCCATTCCTCTTCTTTCTTTTTTGATTAATTTTTTCATGCTCTTTGTTTTGCCAATTTTTTTCAGCTAACTGAAATTTTAAGAACAAAATAAAATTGATTTGTACAAAATAAATTCTACAACTTGTTCTGGAGTTCGGCTCTGAAGCAATACAGGGAGTTTTTCTTCGGCTATTTTATGCTCCTTATCATAGACATTATCTTTCATTTGCTCTGAAGATCCTGAGTCAGCTTTATGCTAAAATGAAAACAATATTTAAAAAAAATCGTAAATATTAACCCAACAAGCCCACTTATGAACTTTTACATCAAAAGAGCTCAATTTGAAAGAAGAAAAAAAAAAATTGTGGCAAAAATGGTGTATTTTGGGATATTGGGGCTGGCTCACCACTCTGAAAAATCTGAAAAAAATTAGGAAAAATATCCTATAAGTTTTTGCCACCCCACAAAGGTCAAAAGTTACGACTTATAAGCATTTGAATTTGACGATTAAAAAAAAAAGGTGATGAAAATCTATTTTGACACTAGTTGGAAACTGTATTTTCCTCCAGGGTTACCTTTGACAATATTGAGACACAAGAATAATATCTTTCTTTCAAATCTTCTATCGACCTAGCCGTAAACGTTTCTCGATTCCATCTGTCATGCATGACAGAAAATTTCAAAGCAAACCGATGTGCGAGATCAAAAAGATGGTCTGTTTCTTCCATCGTCCAATTCTCTCTTTGGAGGTGATTCTGATAGTCAGTAAATGAGTATGATGGTATCTCAAGTACCCTGGCTGCAAACGGACTTTGGCTGCTGTTCAATCTGCTCCGAATCCAGGGGCGAGCAGCAATTTTTCTTACTTCTGGGACATCTAAAATGCAATATCTTAATAATCATATTTGGTTTATATAAATACTTACTTTTTGAGGGGCCAGAGGACATCGGCAGTACAGGATCTTCTTGAGATTCACAAGTGATGGTAGGTTCATCTTCACTTTTCTCTCTTTCTCCAGTTGGAGACTCCATCGTCTTCATCTTCGATAGCATTTTCTGTTTAACTTGTACGAACAATCAAAATTTTTTCTTTCGAGAGCACACGAAGTTGAAAAAAAATCAAACTTGTAGACAAAAAGATTTTTAGATGAAAAATTGAGGCTCCAACCATATTTTTTTTTTTGTTAAATTTAACATCTGTTATAAATACTTTTTCTTTTGTCCCAATTTTTACATCACGTTATAAATTTTAAATTTTAGAGAAAGGGAGCCAAATAAAATGTTGCATTATTCTATCCCAACAGAAAAGAAAAGTAAATTAATAAAAATAATGGCTTAGTTTATGGCAATTTATGCATTTTTTTTTTCTTTTGATACTTACTTCTTTGATGAAGTGCCATATTAATCACAAAAAATCTATGGTAACAACAAATTTTACACAAATAAATAAAATTGTCCTTTATTAACAAGTAACTTTTCAGTATACAAATACAAAATACTTTACAATAGAATCTAGAGGTGAAAAGTAACAGGAAATACAAGAATTAGACTTAAGGCGAAAGAGGAGTTTTTCGTAGAAATTTGCGGCACCTCTCGCTCCGCAGAAAATGGCCCGATTTTAGTTTTGTGAAGCAAATAGTACTTTCTATATGAAAATAATTTTGGGATTGGTGATGAAAAAATTTTTGACCCTAAAGTTTTGATATTTGGGGTCAAAAAAAAAATTTTTTTTTTATACATCAAATTTGCGTTTCTCGGCGCTCTCTCTCCGCTATGGTATACCCTTTTCGCCTTTAAGTTTTTTGTTTCCTTTAAATTTTATCTGAAATTAAAGTTGAAAAACGTCGGAGCTGCAGATGTTCATAGGTTCAGTCTGTAAAATTATAGAAATTTGTTTAAAAAAATTTTAAGAAAGAATATAACAAAATTTACCTTTCTACAAGGCAAACAGGAGTTATATTCAAGTTAGCGAACTCTTTGTCAGTCAATTTTAATTTGGCGATTGCATTCGTTTCTGGCGCAGGAGTAGTGCCGCCACTCAGCTTTTCCGGTATTACAAGTGTCTAAAAAGGTCATTTAAAAAAGGTGTTAGACTATTTTGATGAAATACCTTCCCAGGGTTGTTAGCTTCATAAGTATGTCTGAGTGAATGCATTTCTATCTGACAAGACACCATAGCGCTCTTGAGTTCATTTAACAGTAAAAGGTCACTTCGGATTTCGTTAAAATGTTGGCAAATTTCAGAAGTTGGGATCGGATTCAATTCTGAAAAGACAAAAAATAATGATTTCAGAAAAGAGTTGATATCGCTTACCAATTTTCAGTTCAGAGAGCTGCTCTTCGATCGCTTTTAACTTCTTTTGCCCGATGTTAGCAGGCATTTTCATCCTTTGAGAACGTAGCATGATTCCTGAAGTTTTGACTTCTGGAAATTTGATGTTCGAGAGTTCATTCGACAACGGATCGAGTCGTAATTGGATTTTTTTCCTGTGATGGAGTTTTCTTTCAATTTTACGAGATTCGCTCTGATTATCGGCCGCAGTGATGAGCTTTTGAAGGTCCTGCGTTTTGCGATCTCTCCTTCTTCCTCGCCTCGATTTTCCTTAGCTCGTTTTGCAACATTTGCTCCTCTTCAACCTAAAAATTTAACAATCTTTTTAATTTTTGTTTTTGAACACTTTTTTAACAAATCAGAATGGGCGACTCCCGAAAGCACAAAAAGTAAGAATGGTACCACTGTATGTTTACTGGACGGATTTGCGTTTTTCGGGTATCTGTATCTCAGCACCCTGTATACCGATCGACTTCAAATTTTATACAGATCTTCTGATTCAATACGAGTAAATTCTGAATATTTCAAGTCGATCGGTAAACAGGGTGCTGAGATACAGAACTTCAAAAACCCGGTTTTTCGCTGTTCTTATTTAGCTAGCCAGGGCTACAGCCTCTCCTAGAGAACCGATTGACATAAAATTTGGCACAGAGCTTCCTTTCAATTTTAGCCAGTGCCTTTTGAAAAATTTAACCCATTATCTCAAATAAAAAAAAAGTTAGGAGCAAAAAACTGGTAATTTTCCCCACTTTGACAGGCCCACAGCCTAGGGGACTGGACCAATCGACTTGAAATTCAGCACAGGGCTTCTTTTTAACCCTTTCGAGACCGCAGACGACTTCAGTTGCCCAGCGGGAAGCCTCTCTAAGCACTAGAGACATGCAAAAACTGGCCATCTGTTGGGGAAGAAATGAACTACATGATGATCGCATCACTCGTTGCTTTCTGTGCTTGCGCAGAGAATCCGGCGTCAGACACGGTCTCGAAAGGGTTAACTTTCCCAGTGCCTTCTAAAAGATTTAAGCCATTTTTGGGACACCTTCCACAGCATGGTGACGTTAAGTCACCTTTTATATAACAAGTGTTTGGTAAAAATCGTTCTCCCCAAATTCAGACAATGACAACCATTTGGGCAAATTTCGGAAAAAGCAATCGACATTGTGAAGATAACTACAAAAGAAAAAGTCTAGAAAATGAGATGAAAATTGCAACTAGCAACGTTCGGCACTACAGACAACGATAGCACAAAAATTTCCTTTGCGGTGTCTGGAAGAGCCACTTCCAAAAACAAGAGACATGGAGGGCAATACGATAGCATTTTAGGAAAATTATCTTAGATTTCATTTTGATTTTAAAACGATAGTATTTACTTGTTCTTTGGTTCGATTGTAAAGCTTCTGAAGCTGTTCCTTCCTTCGTCTTTCATGATCGGCGTCGAAGACATAGGCTTTTGTATCCTGGTTTGGCCCAGTTCCCGCTTTTGCCTGAAAAATGGCACAGTTAAAAATGAAATAATTCTTATCTTAGATAGATTAGAAAGAGGGTAAACCTTGGACAAAGCAGATACACAGAAATAGTATCTCTCTTTGAGATCTTCAACAGTTCGCGGTTTAAACGTGGTCCTGTCCCAGCGATCGCACATCACGATGAACCTGAGGTTGAATCGCTTGCAGAGATCGAAGAGATGGTCAGTTTCCTCTTTGGTCCACGAGGCATTCAAAAGATGTGTCGCATAGTCGAGATCGGTGTAGGTCGGGATTTGGACTTCTTTGTTGAATTTCGCAAAAGGATATTCTTTCCCTTCGTCGCAAACGCGTCTCCAATGATGGAAGACTGCGTTGTCCTTCCGAGCTGGATTCGTAAACGGAGTCCACCTCCATGGCCTCACGCTTTTCATACCTAAATTCGCCTTCGCATTTTGATAGCCCATCCCTTAAAATAAAATTAACTTACAAAAAAATACCGATAGTGAACAAACCCTTATCAGTCGGAAATAAAGGCGGAGCATCTTTGTTGTCGTTGTACAAAAGTGCGAAAACTTCTCTAGCCATCCCTTCAGGCCTTTTGCTCACTTTCTGAGAAGGCGGGACTGCTTTTTTTATTTTCCTGTCAGTCCCCATAATCGACTCCTTCGACAAGTCCGGACGACTCGTCTCGATTTCCAGGATGTCTTTTATGTCTGACATGTTTATCTAAAAAGAAACCAAGTTGATTTTAAACTATGATGGTACTTAAAGCTAAAACGAGTAAATTCTTACGTAATTCAATTTCTTTAGCCGCTAAGCATGAGTAGAATGCTGAATACGTGAAAAACGCGCAATTCATCAAAAAGCGTTTGACTTTTGAGGAAGGTTTTGTAAGCTCGAGGTTATTAGTTTGAAGAGTGACCAACCAAATCAAGGTTTCGCAAAGGACTTTTCAGAGATAAAGAGTTTGAAGTAACATCTTCAAAATAAAAATGAAGTACCTACATTTTTTGAAAATCTTACCACTAGTATAGCGCATTTAGAAGAATTACAGATCTCTGTCATCTTTGAAAATCCCGATTTTTTACTTCCTCAAAGAGAAGGTTATTGTGATAAACTCTAGTAAATGGTAGAGACCCCGTAGAGGAAAACCCTTTGAAGATCGTGAGGTTGTATGTGATGCCAGCCGTCCGTCCATGTTTTTCCGGACGTCATCACGGCCTCAATGTTCATCCGATTTTCACCAAAATTTCATAGCATCTTCGTTTTTTACTCACCTCGATAATGATGAGAGAGCTTTTTTCGAAATTCGCAAAAATGGCAGAGATATACCTGTCTAAAGTTCAGTTTCCATGCGATTTTTACAGGGTCTACCTTTGTAGTTATCTTAGAATTTTTTTTGGGGGGGGGGGGGGGGGAATTCGCAAAAATCGTGAAGATCTTGTTTAAAATTTTGTTCTGAGCGCTACGGCAACATCCTTAAAGAGAAGGAACAATATAGGGGAGGGGGAATTTTTTTCCAAATATTTTATACCTAAGTTTTTTGTTAACTTCCTTAAAGAAGTTATTGTGATACCCTCCTCGTCGGGTTTTAGGGGAAGGGTCTCCCAGACACCGTAGGGTCAATTCGAATATTGATCTTTACCGATCTCAACTTTGTCTGTGGTGCCGGCCGGCCGTCCGTCCGTAGCATTTTTTTCCATAACACTTTACAGCCACAATTCTTCTTGTTTTTGTCAGCCGGAGTTCTAATTTCAATTTTTTAGTTTAGTTGAGGATTTGCGCTGATAGCCGAAATCCTCAACTAAACTAAAAAATTGGATTTACAGCCACAGTTTTCATCCAATTTTCACACAAATTTCTTTAGCCGGTGAACAAGAATGTAACGAGGGCGATTTTTGAATTTCGAAAAAATGGCGGAGATATGTCTGTTTGATATTTTGAAAAATTGGCTGCGGCCGAACCGTTGGTCCGATTTTCACCAATTACTCCATATATTTTTAAGAATTTTTGGTGTAAAAAAATTGCCACTTTTTAATAATAATTTTTTTTTTAGTAGGGAGAAATTTCATACTTCTACCCATTACGAGAGGCACATCCGTAGGCCAAAGAGCTCATTATTTCTACGTTGACACTTAAAAAAATTTTCGAAAAAAAAGAACTTACAACATTTTCAGAAAAAAAGCGCAAATTTAAAAAAGAAAACCCCGAAAATTTTTCTAAAAAACAAACTTGGAAAATTTTTGGAAAAAAAAACTTCCCCCTCCGTTATACTTCCTCTCCCATATACATACATCCCCCTCCTAAATTGTTATTTCTCTTAAAGGAAGTTTTCATTGGAAGCTCTTCAAACCAGAACTTAAAATTTGCAGTTTTTTTAAATTGTCAAAGTTTTTTAAACTTTTATTTCAAAAACATTTTTAAGTATCAAGGTAGAAATAACGGGCTCTTCGCCCTAGGGATGTGCCTCTCGTAAAGGTAGAAATAGGAAGTATGAAATTTTTCCCTACTAAATAAAATGAAAATTTTTTGACACCAAAAAATCGTAAAAATATAAGGAGTAATTGGTGAAAATCGGACCAATGGTTCGGCCGCAGCGAATTTTTTAAAATTTGAAACAGACATATCTCCGCCGTTTTTTCGCAATTCAAAAATCGCCCTCGTCACATTCTTGTTTACCAACTAAGGAAGATCGTGTATAAATTTGTTCAAAACTGTGGCCGTGAAGAGTTCTGGAAAAATGCTATGGACGGACGGCCGGCACCACAGGCAAAGTTGAGATCGGTAAAGATCTGGAAGACTCCTCCCCAAAAACCCGACGTCGAGGGTATCACATTAACTTCATTAAATTAATAAGCTCACAACATTTAATAACAACAAAAGTTAGTGAAAATAGGATGATGTTCAAGAAAAAATGTGACGGACGGACGGCACAATAGACAGCCTCATGATTAGCAAATAACAAGAATTTAAGAAAATAGGGAGAGGAGCAAATGACTTTTAGCTCCCCAGTGAAAAAAGGGCATTAGGATTTTATATTAAATGGAACTAAATAATATTTTATTTAGGGTTAATTATGATTCTGTGGGCGTAAAAAATAATTTCTTCCATTATTTTGGCCTGTTGGACGTGAGCTACCTGAGCATTTAAGATATCAAGGTTGACAAGATGGTGTCATATCTTGCACAAAATACCTAATGACGATGAAGAAAATAGCAGGTTTTGATAAATTTTTAAGTTTGTTTATTAATTAATTGTTGATGCAGTAAAAATGAAATCAATTAAGAAAACAAATCTGTAAATAAAAATTATATTTCATGAGAAAAAGTTTATGATGTATCCATAGCAGTTGTGGTGGTTTCTTCGGTGTATTTCCCTTTGTCCTTTCCTTTGGCAAGGGCTCTTCCTCTCGACCGCCTGTCCAAAATCTCCTTCCTGTCTTTGTCGACCTTCAACTTAACTATGACGGTCTAAAAAAATACAAGAAACAAATGAAAAATTTTTATTTATGAACTATGAGGAGAATATCGAAGCAATAAAATACCTTGGAAGGATGGATACCAACGTAGACGCTAGCACCGTTCACTTTTTCTCTTTGAATCCTTTCAATATAGATAATGAACTTCTTTCTATAGACTTGGATAACCTTGCCTACTTGCTGCCCTTTGTAATGACCTCGGACAACCTAAAAATGAAGATATAACAGAAAAAAATCATGAAAAATAAGACAAACCTGAACTTCATCGTCTTTTCTGACAGGCATCCTGCGGACGTTGTACTTTTGTCTGAGCTCTTTGGAAAGGGGAGCGGACATGAGTCGCCTACGGATGTGGGAAGGGGCAGTGAAATGCCTCTTCCTGTTTTTCCTCCTCGAGGAAGTCACCATCTTATTGTACTTCATGATACCTATAACAATCAAAAAAATTTAAAATTAATATAGTGGGCATAACTGTGCAAATAGAGGCTTTGCAATCTATTTTTATATTCTCCAGAGTACGAAGCAGCAGTTCAGAGAAGGCGTAGAGCCCAAAGAAGATATGATAAGGTACAAAAATTGCTTATCACCTTGATATTAGTACGCACAGAAGATATAGATTATTAATGGGATATGCCGACACCTATTTTGCAACCTTCTAGCTTAATTCCTGCCTTAGGATTATGATTAGCCACTAGAGCCTGAAAGTGAAGTAGGTCGGCAGTGTTGAACTAGGTGCCTTTGACCTGGGGAGTTTTGCCACTTTTTGAGCACATCCCTAATTTCATCTGCATAAGATGGACTCTTTTGCCTTGAAAGCTTTTTCAGTAAGGATGAAAAGCTGCCCACCAAAAAAGATATTATATCCTCTAATATATCTGAAAGCAGAAGTTTAAGCTTCTAAGGTATGTTTTGAATTAAGAGAGAGGGAGGGATGAAGAGAATTTGGAAGTAGGGATCCTGTGATATAGCGACACCACTGGTCAGTAGCGTAAACTCTTACATTGTCGAACGTTTGACAACCTGAAAAATCGAGAGGAGATCGGCGACCTGAGACCGCTCAGCCAACGCGTTACCAAAGTACTTAATTAAACTTAACAGCAATTGGGCATCAGTAAATTCTTATGCCATGTCCACGCTATGCCAGATGACACAGTGTGGGCAGTAAACGTTCGGTCCCGTTCAGTACAGCAGTACAATAACAGTGTGGACATACGGTTTGGCTCAGCAGGTGCTACATCATTTTATAAATCCGGATAAGCATGAACAATTTTGGCAACACCAGCTGCCGCTATAAACTATCTTGCTCGTCACCTCCAGCACTGGATTCGCCCCAGTATTCTCTGGGGGCCATAAAACTTACAGAGCAACACATATAAGATTTAATTGACGATGAGGTCAACAATTTAAATTTGGAGTACCGACAAGCATAATCAGTCCATTTTGAGCACACTGACTTATTTTGCTTCCGCTCGGCTTTTGGCAAATCGGTCAGGACAATTGGAAAATCCACAGTTCGCATCGGCACTGTGTATTCCCAGCTTGATATCTGAGAATTAATATAAAAAAAAAAAAAAAACGAAATCTACCACAAGTGCGACACTAACAGACTATCAACCTCAAACAAAATTTTGGAAATAATCTAAAAACAAATAAGAACAATATGGACTAAGAATATCGATCTTTCATATGTTCTTCAAATAGGGGACTTAAGTTATGCTCATAAAGAATTAACTTTGAAGAATCTGAGAGTTTTAAAACAAGTTCCAGACAAATACGTAAATCAATTTATAAGATTCTAATTTAGATTCAAAAAAGGTTCCTCATAAAAGTTAGAAACGAAAGCGGGAGACGTACACACAAACCACGTTGTGTTGTCATCAAAAGACGCCCATTTCTTCAACTATTTTCTTACGACAATTGAGCTCCACGTGCTTAAATTACATTATTAACATAAATTTTACATGAATCTATTGAATTTAGAAATATAAACAGAAATGAGAAAACAAATTTGCGGATAAAACAGCGATCAAATATGGACTGAAGCAAATTGTCTCCATAAATGAAAGCTTTACTTATTTGAATTAAGGAAAAACAAATTGAAATAGAAAATTTAAAAAATTCGAAAAAACATAGAAAACAATAAACAAATAATTAAAGGAAAATGCTAACTTGAAAAACAGGCCGGGAGAAGGTTAGGGCAACTTGAATGTATAAAGGAGACGGTAATTTATAATAGTAATTGTTTGAAAAAAGTACATAAATGGAAACTGTAGACATAGAAAATAAAATGGGAAATTCAAAATAGCGAAAAAGGACTTACCGGATAAGATGAATGCGGATAACGAAAAGAAAACTGGGCGACGGCGAGGGGCCCGGAATTGTGAACCATAAACAGAGAGAGTGAACGTCAATGTTGCCACATGCTCCCCCTTCCACTCGTAATTCCCTCAGATTCTTAAACTCTTAACATTTATTTTAACTTAAAGAAGTTATTTTGAATTATGTTTAAAATCCATTATTAAAAATAATAATTTGTTTAAAACAAGAATATTACTATGATTTCTTGACCTTTTTGAAACAAACGTGATATATACGGAGGGGCGCACCGCGCTGGTTTAACTTTTTAAAGCATTCCAATGCTCTATTTCAAAATGGATCTCTAAATCAGAATTAAAATTCCAATCTGTTAGAACTGCTGGATTTGAACTTTGGAAGGGAAAAATTTGTCTGAAGGGCTGTAACTTGGCTTTTTCAATGCCGCGCTTGTTAGGTCACAAGCAGCAACAATAGCAAAGGGTCAGCTGCACAATTTGATCATGAATTTAAATTTTTTTTTTAATGTTTAAGAAACGAGGAAAACTTCTGAAAATTCGATAAAATGGGGCTTCTCTGAAAAAAAAAAAGTACCTACTGGTTTCAAGCTTCCAACGAAAACTTCCTTAAAGAGAAGTAACAATATAGGAGGGGGAAGTATATGGGAGGGGAAGTGTAAGGGAGGTGGAAGTATAACGGAGAGGGAAGTATAAGGTAGGGGGAAGTATAACGGAGAGGAAAGTATAAGGGAACGAAAGTATAAAGGAGGGGGATGTATAAGGGAGGGAAAGTGTAAAGGAAAATATTCCAAGTTATTTTTTGTCAGAAAGTTTTCTAAGTTTTTTTTTCTTCGAAATATATTTTTTAATTTTTTTTGAAAAATTTTCCGTTTTTTTTTTATTTTTTGCGCTTTTTTCTTCTCAAAAATTGTCTGAGTTCTTTTTTTTATAATTTTTTAAGTGTCAAGGTAGAAATAATGGGCTCTTTGGCCTAGAGATGTGCCTCTTGTAATGGATGGAAGTATGAAATTTCTCCCTACTAAAAAAAATAATAATTAAAAAGTGGCAATTTTTTTACACCGAAAATTCGTAAAAATATAAAGAGTCTTTGGTGAAAATTTGGTGAAAATCGGACCAACGGTTCGGCAGCAGCGAATTTTTTAAAATTTCAAACAGCCATATCTCCGCCATTTTTTCGAAATTCAAAAATCGCCCTCGTTACATTCTTGTTCACCGGCTAAAGAAATTTGTGTGAAAATTTGCTGAAAATCGGTTGAAAACTGTGGCCGTAAAGTGTTCCGGAAAAAAAGCCGGACGGGCGGCCGGCCGGCCGGAACCACAGACAAAGTTGAGATTGGTCTTCCAGACCCCATGATAAACATATTCGAATTTACCCTCCGGGGTCTGGAAGACCCTTCCCATAAAACCCGACGAGGAGGGTATCACAATAACTTCTTTAAGGAAGTTAAAAAAAAAAAAATGAAAATCCTGTGAAAATGAGGGTTTCTGACTTCTTTAAAAATACTAAAATGTCGGAAACATTTCGTTTTTTGAAGACCAAAGAACTAAACATAAACGTAAAAACTTTTATTCATGGTTTTCTTTGTCTGTTTCTAGCGATTTTTATCAGATTTTTCAGCAGACCCCTTAGCATGGCAGACCACACTTTGGTAAATGATGACGAATAATAACAATAATAATAAAAAGTTGTTGTAAATAGAATTCGTAGTATATTGTTGGTTCCCGCAAAGTTATACATATTAGGCTCCTAATTTTGATCCCAATAAAATTATAAAGCAGGTGTTTTTGGTAAAATTCCTCCAATCTCCCATAAGCTAACACCAACAGAGATCAAGACCTAAATCCTGCCATGTATCAGAGATGCATTTTTTTTCTATTTATTGCGCGAGGACCAAATAATAAATTAATCCTTAGAAAAAAAAAGTTTTCCAGTCTTCTGCAGTGTAGCTTAGGTTGCAGTCAAACAAGTAGCGCAACCTAGTGAGTAAAGCCAGAGGCCCCGTCGTCTTCATTATGGATCCTTGCGATTGCATTTTATGGACCAATGACTCGGGTTGTAAAAGTCAAATTGTACCCAGAAACCATACTTAGCGAAAATAAATGTCATTTTAAGTATCCATCAACGATTTGAAATGCCCATAAATTGAATTTTTTGCAAAATGAAATCCCAGTTTATCCAGACGCTACAATTTTTAATTTCAAAAATTACTGTGAAAATTGATGTTGACAGTATAATGTGGTCGTCGTATTTCGTGAAGCTTTTTTTTCCTGAGAAAAAGGGCCATGAGTTTAACCAAACTTTGCAAGGGGTCAAGAATCAAGAGGTATGTAAACGTGATTCGGGTTATGTTTAGTCATGCATGTACGGACCGGCTCAGCCGCGGCTGTGACAACTCAATAAGATCGTAAGACGTCGCGTCGGTGGAATCTTGTGGTCCTCCAGTCTTCAGATGACTTGCGAATTCGTCATGACACTCTCCCATTCGCCGAACCAGAAGCCAACGCTGCTGTCCATCAAAATACAACACCTGTCGATTATTTTTTTCATTTTAGAAAATTCTCGGCATTCTGAGCGAGAATCTTTAGTAAATGATCAAAATTAAATCGAACACGAGTAATGGGGCGAGGTACCTTATGACCTCAACCTTTTTTTTTTTTCTTTCTCAAAATAAGTATAATATGTGCCTACATATTCTTACCGTTATTTCAAAATGCCGTATTTAAGTAGAATGAGGAATTTAGAATAATTTTTATTACGTCATTACTGAAATTATTTTGAACGAAACTGATCGATTTTTCAAGATTGTTAAAAGGAAATTGCTTCATCCCACTCACGCGTCCGCCTCGCCACGCGAAAAACAATCATCCCGACTTTTTCTCGAATTAATAGAAGTCGAAGCATAAGTGGAAAATTGAGTAGTTCCAAATTTAATAACTTAATTTCCAAAAGGCCATCGCCCAACGTCTTCTTATACACATGTTTCTGTCTGGAGCTGACGGAATTCCAGCAATATAATTCGTTTTTTTACATTGCTTATAATCCGCAAGGTGCTAATTTAATTGGTCAACGTAAATTTGGCAAAAAGGATTAGCTCACCCAGAGATTTTTGAAGTCGAAACTCCCCCTCTTGGGATACCCTGTATCACAGGCTTTTCTTCCTTATTTATTTTTTTGTTGTGATTTAGTTAAGAAGAATCCAAGGTATGCATCTTGAACGGACAACCAATAGCATCATATATGTGACATTTTTTGTGACTTAAAACTTAAGGAACGCTTTTCTCAAGGTTTGAAAATACTTCTTTGACTTTATTTCGTGTTTATTAAACTCCCTTGATGTTCCTTTAATTGAAAGGAATCCTTACGATTTCCCTACGTTTTCACAAGGTAGCTATTGAGGTACCTCCTCGAACGCTCATTGACGATGATAACACATTCCTGATTTTACTTAAAACCTAAGTAAGGAGCCGAAAAAGGGATGTTCAAGGTATCCTTTAGGCTTTTGGTTAAGGAAAGGAGAATTTCAAAGAACGTTTACAAATAGGGGTCTAAAAGCGGCGAAGGCTGGAAAAAAGTTGTGAAAAAAAGAGGCCACAACTTGTGATTTTGGTGGACCTTTCCAAAAGCCCTATTGAGAGGGTATTACAATAGACTCTTTTATGAAGAAGTTAAAATCAGCGAATTCTATTACCGCTATTCAATTCTAATGTACGTGTTCATCAAAATTCATTAGATACAGTATGCTGGTTATTACATGAAGAATTATAAATTCTAATGGTTAACGAATGACCTTCCAAGGCCGAGATTTCCCTCGAGTGAGACAAGGGAAAAATTTGTCATCGATATTTTTATTTATTTTTAGTGAGAAAAGCTGCGTTGAGTGAATGGAATCGGTGCTACGGTCCATGGTCGGGTGGCCCCCCTCCTCGCGCGAATGGGCCACCGTCGCTTCTGCCGTCACCGAGATCCGCCGCCGGACCCCGGGATTGTTCAGCGTAAGTTTAATGAACCATGAACGGTGAAGCTTTTCCTTTTTTTAACAACACTGAAAAATTCTAGAAAGAAGATCCGTTGTCGCCTTTAACTTTTTTTACCCACCGGAACTTGAGACGTGATATCCCCAAAACACTTCAGTCTCTCATCCACTATAGTCTGATGTTCAATTTTTTGGGTGAAAAATGGATCTGATGATCGAAAACAGATCTTTAAGAGTATTTTCTTTCCTTTCTCAAAAAGAAGAATTACCACATTTTAGTCGCTTAAAATGTCAAGCCCCGCTTGAAAATTGAGCTTCACCTCGTTCCATGTGTGATTTCATTTTTCCCACTTGACACTTCGAAATTTTAAAAATTGGCAAAAATCGCGGAGACCTATCTGTCTAAAGTTGTGAGTAATTAGCTGAGGCCCACAGTTGATGCGTTCTTCATCAACTTTTCACCTACCATAATACTCCTTGAATTTTTTTCTATAGTAGGTAGATATTTGGGCTGTTCAGCGCCGTTCCGTGGGTCCTTGCAGGGTGAAAAACTTTCATTTTTCTCTATACTTAGAAATTTAAAAAAAAAATGTTCTTCCTCATCTTAGAAAAATTTCCCGTCGGGCTCTTCAACAGTACTTCTTCTACAGTTGTGAGTTAAAAACCAATATCACTTTTGGCCTAGATAACTGCCGTTTCACACTTACCTTAGGTATGCAAAATGCGGTAGAAAGAAATTTTTGTAATTTTCAAAATGATGCCGCATTTTCAAAACGATTACATCTTATCTCTGGACGATAAAGCGATCAAGTTCAAACAATAAATAACGAAAAGAAAAGGGAAGGAGATTGATGTGACATCCTTAGCTTGTTTTATGGCCGACGTACGCTATGAAAAGCTTCTCGACAAAGGAGGTGGACATGGGACGGCGGTGTTAAATTTAAAAAGAATCTCGCCAAACTCCTTTGAGACCACGTGGACACGGATGTGATGTACGACAATCTTCCTTTTATCTCGCGAGCCGAAGGTTTTTTCTTTTTTTTGGCGTCCCACTTTCGAACGAATGAAGCACGCTTTCAAAATCATTCGAAAAGTCCGTTTATCGTTCGGAAGACAGATGCATGTTAAAAGCTTATAATCTTGGCAGAAACGAACGTCCGAGAATTAAACGTTTCTCACAGAATATTCTTCAAGTGTCAATCGTGCTTGGCTTTGTTGACTTTTTAACTTTTTGAAACTTTTAACGGGATTTCGCTAAGTGAAAAAAAATTCAAATTACATTTGCAAATACAGAAAATACTAAATACCTTACCTACATACCTCCAGTGATGATTCATTTGTCTCACTTCCTTATTCCAATCCCATATTGTTAACACAATTTTTTAACTTCCTCAAAGAGAAGTTATTTTGACACCCTCCACGTCTTTGGAAAAGGGTCTTCCAGACCCCATAGATAAAAAATGAATAAATCTCTGCCTAGAGTGCCGGCCGTCCGGCCGTTGTTTTCCTGAGCACTTCACATTTGCACCAAATTGACTTTCACCAAATTTTTCACAGAAAATTCCTGTTGTTGTTTCCCAGTTCTCTCGAAAATGCAGAGTTTTTTTTTTCATTCGCCAAAATAACAGTTTTATGTGCTTCCGCCATACTATTGGTCCGATTTTCACCAAATAATTTAAATTTTATTTTATTTTTATAGCAGGGAGAAAATTCAGGCTTGGCGAAGGCTTTCAATTTTACTGTTATTAGGTGTACAAAATGAAACTCAGCCACAGGGTAAATTTGAATTTTGTAGATTTTAGCCGAGTTTCATTTTGTACACCTAGTAGTTCACTTTTTCAAAATTTTGAACATTTTAGGCGTTAAAGTCCATCAAAAGTTGACCTTCTCCGTGTAAGAAGGTTGAAGTAACCATTAAGAAGGTTAATTTTTAAAGGCTTGTAAATCGTAAACCGTTACAGATGTTGAAAAAATGCACTAAACAAAATCAGTTGGAAATTCAATTCTCTTTAATTTTTATTCTATTCATTTTTTCTCTAGGACGCACTGTTTTCAAGATAAATTTATTTAAAAAAAAAATTATTTTCCGAAAATGGTGCATTCTAGAAAAAAATAATTAAGTACAAATTTATAGAAAATTAAATTTCCTCCAATTTTTATTTTTAGGTGTACAAAATGAAACTCAGCCACAGGGTAAATTTGAATTTTGTAGATTTAGCCGAGTTTCATTTTGTACACCTAATATTTGTAGGGAAGAAAAATTGATAAATCGCCTTACTTGGAGGAAGTAGAGGCCAGCTTCAGACTTTCAAACAGTCCAGAATAAATAATAAATGTTCACTCAAAATCGGTTCAGTGGTTCTTGAGGAAAGTGGATGGAGGAACCAAAATTTTCCCGGAAGTTGACGTTTTAAAGCCCATAATTTTAACAGTTAAAAATGCGTACCTAGTAATAGAAATATATTAGAGATAAATTAAGTGTTTTCTAGGTCCTATTATTTTTGAGGGTCGTAATTTGTTAATCTTTTCTTTTTGGTAATTAACTCCAAGTAATTTCCTATATGTGACAGAACAGTTAGCTTAAGTTCCCATAAAAGTCGGTTATTCTCATAAAACCGTTAAATAAGCATCATGCGCTTAAAATTAAGTAATCTACAAAAACCAAAAATTAATCTTACTTCATAATTACGGTTTAACTAATTTTTTTTTCTTTCTCTTCTTCCAATACTTAAAAAGGCTATAAATTCACGTTGATAAGTTTCATAGAAATACAATTTAAATTCTCCATTTCCCCTTCGAGGTTAATTCCCTTCGGACGTTTTTCAATCCTTCTCGGTCCAATTCGAATCACGACTTCGCTCTAATTCACCAAAGCTGTGAATAGTAAAAAATTGAGGGTCCTCCTCGAAAATGTCATTTCGGCCGTAAAGTAGGACGGAAAAAAATTAATACTCGTAATTATTGACAAGACAAAAGGAAGGACCCCTTTGCCCCACATTCGATCGGTTTTTTAAGTAGAATCCGGGATTCGCCGGCCGACTATTTCCTGTTATACATAAATTGCTCATTAGAAATCACCTAACTAAAATAAAATACCGTTAAAATCCGATGAAATCCCATCAGAAGATCGTGAGCTTCATATCGTTCTAATCCCTTCCTCATATTTCACATTTAGGAGCAATTACTACCATGAAAGGGGTAGCAAAGCTTAAATTGAGAGTTAAACTGGGAGTCAAATTTTGTGGAAAGTTCCCAAAAATGATGATTATCGGCAACCATTACCGAAAAAACGCTCTAAAACTAGCTAAAAGTGCTGATTTTTGGCCGAAAGACCGAGGAAATTCTTTAAAAATTTGTAAAAAACAGGGTTTTACGCCAAAAATTCAGAAAAGTTTGTCAAAGTGGGTTTCCAAAAACTGAGAAAACTAGTGGAAATCCAGGTA
>JACGAQ010000856.1:0-84579 GCA_014119065.1 Orius insidiosus | reverse complement strand
AACAATTTAAAGGAAGACTTTTTTAAAAAACCCAATTGAAAAGATAAAAAGCTTCATGTTTTAATTGAAATTTCAAATGTGCAACAACCAAATAATAATTCACTCTTGAATATTTAAAAGTCAGTGACTTACTTTTTGTGTTGTGCAGCTCCTTTAGGGACAGTTAAAATAATTGTTAAAAAAAATAGTAAAAACAGAGGGAATTACTGTTTTTGAGATTTTGGTTATTACCGAACGTGTTGGTTGAGGATGGTACGCTGTCGGAAGTTCCGACCGCAGTAGGCAACCGTACGGTTTTTCATTGGTGTGTCCGCAAGATGCTGCGTAAGATGCGACTGCTGTCTGAACCGTTTACCGCATTCTGCGCAGGTACGGACGAGATTCGATATGGTGCAGCCATGTTGAAGCAATGTCGACTTTTGTTTGAACTCCTTCTGGCATATAGGACATCGCACATACAGCGGCATACCAGCTTGCGTCCATTCTGTATCATCTCCGGTATACCCTTCCCATTTTGGCCAATTATGCCATGTGCTACACCTACAAAATAATATAAATAAGGCCATTTTTCAACATACATTAACAAAATCTTCTTTGGCTTGAAGGGCAAAAGATTAAATCCGTCCAATCTATTTTGGGCACACTTTATTTTGAAGAAAAAGAAATCTTTTCCTTCTTAAAATTATTGTTATACCTTCATCGTCGAAATGTCCGGCAGTCGTGAGTCTTACGATAGTCTCGCGTTCCGAATCTTCCATTATTTAAAGATCAAAGAGGGCAACATTTGAAAGGGAAATGTTTACGAAGGCATCGCCAAAGGGGGTTAAGTCAGAGAAAATCAATACTTGATATTAATACAATACGAAGGAATCTCGCACCATACTATGAATCTTCACAGTTTATTTTTATTTACTTTTTTTTTTATAACAGCCATTAAACCTTTCCGAGTTTACAGAAATTGGAAGAAAAAAAAAAGAAATGTGAAAGGAAGAAAATGGTGGGGAGACGTGAGATGACGTCATAAACGGGGAATCTACGTCATCAAGTACAAACTGGTGAATCGTTTAAAAATAAACAAGAAACGTACGATGTTTCAACTTCAAGACTAGCCAAACCACGGGGGCGCTATATGCCAAATTTTTCCCTACTCCAATAAATTATTTTAATATAAGGAGTATTTGGTGAAAATTTGGTAAAATTGGTAAGATTGGACAATAACGCATTAAGCAGAACTGGAGTCTGGGAAAAAGAATGTGGATGCTGGAAAGATTGTTTTTTATGCCCCCTTCACCCTCCGCTTCAGAAGTAAGCGCTCGCGTGGAAAAAAATCAAACCATGAGACGTCGCTGGTCGATAGAAAGAATACGAAAAATTAATGACACCCCCCGCCGTCATTGAGGAAAAAGTCTAACAGAAAATGCATCTGATGCCTTCAAGATTTTGTATGAAGAAAAGCGCTTTTCTTACCTTTGGCGTCTTTGAAGTAAGCAGGAAATTGGTTAATGGTACCGTCGGGAAGCACTGCGCCCCTGGGTCGTGTTGACCGTCGAATCCTTGATGATGTGCTAGGCCTAGAAGCTTCTTTATTGTCACCAGGGAACGGCACATCTTGAGGCCAAAGCTGACCGTTTTTATACAGCAAATGCGGGCTCACATCTGCAAAAAGAAGACTTCCATTCATAAAAATTTACGTGCAATTCGTAACATGCCCAAAATTCAATATGTACAGTCTTAAAAACGTGATTTTTTCAGGCAGAGAGCCTATGGGGAGCCCAAATTTGTACAGCTAACTGATATTTACATAGAAACCACTACACCTGTTGCATCGTGTTGACCATGCAATGTGCATTAGGGTGCAATTAAAGGGCAAAAACTTTTAATTTATGGGAAAAGTTTTCTTTTGACAACGCCGCATATCTGATGTGTCAAAAAACGGTTTTATAAGTTTTGACCAAATATCTCGAAAACTAATAGTTAGCGCAAAAGTTATTAAGTATAAAAATAATCTAAATTGAATTTCCGACAAAAAAAATTTAGTACATAACTTTGCTAAAGTGAATGTTTCGGAGTTACGAGCCGTCAAAAAGTGAATGTAGCAATAACGTGATTTTTAAACATTTTAGGCGAATCGACAAACGCCGTATATCTGATGGCCGGTGTCAAAGAACGGTTTTTATAAGTTTTGACCAAATATCTCGAAAACTAATAGGTTTAGCGCAAAAGTTATTAAGTACAAAAATAATCTAAATTGAATTTCCGACAAAAAATTAGCACATAACTTTGCTAAAGTGAATGGTTTCGGAGTTACGAGCCGTCAAAAAGTGAGATTTAGCAATAACGTGATTTTAGAACGAACATTTAGGCGAATCGACAACGCCGTATCTGATGGCCGGTGTCAAAGAACGGTTTTTATAAGTTTTGACCAAATCTCGAAAACTAATAGGTTTAGCGCAAAAGTTATTAAGTATAAAAATAATTTAAATTGAATTTCCGACAAAAAGAATTAAGCATAACTTTGCTAAAGTGAATGGTTTCGGAGTTACGAGCCGTCAAAAAGTGAGATTTAGCAATAACGCGATTTTTAGAACATTTTAGCGAATCGACAACGCCGCATATCTGATGGCCGGTGTCAAAGAACGGTTTTTATAAGTTTTGACCAAATATCGAAAACTAATAGGTTTAGCGCAAAATTATTAATACAAAAATAATCTAAATTGAATTTCCGACAAAAGAATTTAGCACATAACTTTGCTAAGTGAATGGTTTCGGAGTTACGAGCCGTCAAAAGTGAATTAGCAATAACGTGATTTTTAGAACGAACATTTTAGGCGAATCGACAACGCCGATATCTGATGGCCGGTGTCAAAGAACGGTTTTTATAAGTTTGACCAAATATCTCGAAAACTAATAGGTTTAGCGCAAAAGTTATTAAGTATAAAAATAATTAATTGAATTTCCGACAAAAAATTTAGCACATAACTTTGCTAAAGTGAATGGTTTCGAGTTACGAGCCGTCAAAAAGTGAGATTTAGCAATAACGCGATTTTTAGAACTTTTAGGCGAAACGACAACGCCGCATATCTGATGGCCGGTGTCAAAGAACGGTTTTTATAAGTTTTGACCAAATATCTCGAAAACTAGTAGGTTTAGCGCAAAATTTATTAAGTATAAAATAATCTAAATTGAATTTCCTACAAAAAAATTAAGCACATAACTTTGCTAAAGTGAATGGTTTCGGAGTTACGTGCCGTCAAAAAATGAGATGTAGCAATAACGTGATTTTTAGAACATTTTAGGCGAATAGACAACGCCGCATATCTGATGGCCGGTGTCAAAGAACGGTTTTTATAAGTTTTGACCAAATATCTCGAAAACTATTAGGTTTAGCGCAAAACTTATTAAGCACAAATAATCTAAATTGAATTTCCGACAAAAATTAGCATAACTTTGCTAAAGTGAATGGTTTCGGAGTTACGAGCCGTCAAAAGTGAGATTTAGCAATAACGTGATTTTTAGAACGAACATTTTAGGCGAATCGACAACGCCGAATCTGATGGCCGGTGTCAAAAACGGTTTTTAAGTTTTGACCAATATCTCGAAAACTATTAGGTTTAGCGCAAAACTTATTAAGTACAAAAATAATCTAAATTGAATTTCCGACAAAAAAATTTAGTACATAACTTTGCTAAAGTGAATGGTTTTCGGAGTTACGAGCCGTCAAAAAGTGAGATGTAGCAATAACGTGATTTTTAGAACGAACATGTTAGGCGAATCGACAACGCCGATATCTGATGGCCGGGTCAAAGAACGGTTTTTATAAGTTTTGACCAAATATCTCGAAAACTATTAGGTTTAGCGCAAATTATCAAGTACAAAAATAATCTAAATTGAATTTCCGACAAAAAAAATTTAGCACATAACTTTGCTAAAGTGAATGGTTTCGAGTTACGAGCCGTCAAAAAGTGAGATTTAGCAATAACTTGTACGTGATTTTTAGAACGAACTACTAGTTTCCAAATCCGATTCCCTTTAAAATGAGCTTGTAATATTTGATCAAATATTATGAAAAGCATTTCGGCGAGAACCCGCAGTGCTTATCACTCAACATGGGCGTTTTCAAATGACTTTTTCCACGAATTAAAAGGGCCTAATTGCATTTTACTGGCGGGTTTGAGGGGAAGAGACATGCGGTAAAAAAAAAAAACTTGGGACACAAAACAAAAATTCGTGACACACCAACTTAGGCCTACCCTTTCCGTTTACAGGTACTCGAATGTCTCGTTTATCAGACTCACATCGAGAAAATGCTTATGATTCGATTTTTTATTCGAAGATCCGAAATCTGTAAAAATATTAACGATTTTGTATCTAGCGGGGACGTTTTTTGGTGGATAAGAATGAAATTTTGGTTACCTGAATGGATTCTGAGGTGTTGGTTGAGGATAGCGCGTTGCCGGAAGGTCCTTTCGCAGTAGACGCACGCGAACGGTTTTTCGTTGGCGTGTATCCGAAGATGTTGCGTGAGGTGGGACTGCTGTCTGAACCTCTTTCCGCATTCGGTACATCCGTAGGGACGTGAGTCCGTATGTATCCTTTCGTGCTGAAGCAACGTCGATTTCTGCTTAAAGTCTTTTCCGCAGGTCAAACACTTGAAAAGCCTCAACTCCCCATTTTTTCCCATAGACTGCGAGTTATTCGAGCCCTTCAGACCATTACTAAGAAGATCCGGCATTCCTGGTCGAAACACTTATTTAAGAGAAAGAATTAAAAATGGTTTTGTTTGAAAATTTACCTGAATGGAAGTCTTGATCGCCGGGGTTTAAAGATGTAAGTACCATTGGTTGCTTTAGATATGACATGAATGTCGTCGGTGATAGTATTTGATGGCGAGATGGAGCATAGTAGCCGTTAGTGTTCGTCCCTAAATCACAGGGCATATCTTGCGTGTTGTTCTCATGGTCACCATTGGTGGCTTCTTCTAAAAAATGATAAATTTTGGAGTTTAAATTGATGGGTGTTACCTGGAAGACTGTTGGCGGGAGTGTTTCGTTGTGGATAAGGAGGTGATGGACTCGCTTGCTGTATAGGAGTCGCCGATTCTTGAGGGCTTCCGGCAAACGGTTCGCTCCATTCTCCGCTTCCGTTCTGCGTCGGAGGCGGTGGCGGAGGAGGTGGATTACCGTTTTGTGCCGGAGGTGGCGGCGGGGAGCTCCAGCGTTACCATTAGGAGGAGTTCCACCGCCGCCTCCCGAACTGCTAACAGGTACTGTCGTACCGTTCGGCCCATGTCCATCTTTGTTGTACACAACATAAGGTGCGCCTGCATCTACTCAAAAGGATTACACTTTTTACGATTCTAACCAATCTATGCTTACCTTGAGCTATACAATACATGAACTGGCGAGGTACTTTCAGGCCTGCTGCTAGGCATGCGGCAAAGGAGGCTGAAAAATTGATGGCCATCTTTGTGCATTACAATCTGAAAAACCAACAAAATTCAGGGTTATCATGGAGGCATTTGAAGGGATGAAAACAGGAAGGAAGAAGAGACTACAAAAATTTGCCCCCGAGCAGGACTCGAACCCGCATCTCCAGAATAGATCTCCGCTGTGCTAACCATTACACCATCGAGGACGAGTACGGCAAAAAATGCCTTTTGACACGTCGGTGCAACTTCGCTAAAGCCCAAAAATTGAGGACGGAGCGGATAAAAGCAGGGGTACCAATGTTCCATATATAGCAGTATAATCAACATTTCTGACGTAATTTAAATTTGAAGGGATGAAAACAGGAAGGAAGATGAGACTACAAAAATTGCCCCCGAGCAGGACTCGAACCCGCATCTCCAGAATAGATCTCCGCTGTGCTAACCATTACACCATCGAGTACGGCAAAAAATGCCTTTTGACACTCCACGTCGGTGCAACTTCGCTAAAGCCCAAAAATTGAGGACGGAGCGGATAAAAGCAGGGGTACCAATGTTCCATATATAGCAGTATAATCAACATTTCTGACGTAATTTAAATTTGAAGGGATGAAAACAGGAAGGAAGAGACTACAAAAATTGCCCCCGAGCAGGACTCGAACCCGCATCTCCAGAATAGATCTCCGCTGTGCTAACCATTACACCATCGAGTACGGCAAAAAATGCCTTTTGACACACGTCGGTGCAACTTCGCTAAAGCCCAAAAATTGAGGACGGAGCGGATAAAAGCAGGGGTACCAATGTTCCATATAGCAGTATAATCAACATTTCTGACGTAATTTAAATTTGAAGGGATGAAAACAGGAAGGAAGATGAGACTACAAAAATTTGCCCCCAAGCAGGACTCGAACCCGCATCTTCAGAATAGATCTCCGCTGTGCTAACCATTACACCATCGAGCACGAGTACGGCAAAAAATGCCTTTTGAAACTCGGTGCAACTTCGCTAAAGCCCAAAAATTGAGGACGGAGCGGATAAAAGCAGGGGTACCAATGTTCCATATATAGCAGTATAATCAACATTTCTGACGTAATTTAATTTGAAGGGATGAAAAAAAAGGAGATGAGACTACAAAAATTTGCCCCCGAGCAGGACTCGAACCCGTCTTCAGAATAGATCTCCGCTGTGCTAACCATCATGGCAAAAAATGCCTTTTGACACTCCACGTCGGTGCAACTTCGCTAAAGCCCAAAAATTGAGGACGGAGCGGATAAAAGCAGGGGTACCAATGTTCCATATATAGCAGTATAATCAACATTTCTGACGTAATAGTATGTACATAGATTGGCTTAAACAGTATACCCTTGGATCAATCCATCATTGCTTTCCTAACTCAAATACTCAAATACGCAAAACAAAGGGGGTAACGAACTCCAGAATAAAATTGTTTTCAAACAGTTTAAAAAGAAGAAATAAAAAAAAAGAAAGAGAAAGGAAATACGTGGTTGTAAAAAAGAGAGAAAGAAAAAAAAGACGGGCGTCCGCTATGAAAATAGAAGAATCTTCTTTGGGTCAGAAAATAAAAAATGGAGGAAAAAAAAAAGAAGAATCTAGCGTGGAAGGAGAGGAATAAAATAGTCTCAAGTGGGAGACGTTCTTCGGGTTTGGGGAGTGGTGAAGACGCGGGACGGAGAAGCCGAGAGGCCTATTGACATGATGGTACCATGACCTAGGTTTTAAAGCATTATCTCAAGACGCGTGCGAACTCGTCCGTTTTTTCAATTACGTAACTTTATTCTCTTTCACAAGGCACAATTAAACCGTTAGCGCGTGCGAGTTGTCGGCTTTGAAAGTCTGCATAAGTGAACCCTTTATCAACATTGCTAATGTCCTTAAGGGCGTCCTCCAGCCCAGTCGGTTTTCAGTTTTGAGACAAGTACGCATACGCCGGTTGGCGCGAGTTTGGTAAGATACCACTGACTGCGCCACTGCCGATTTTCAAGAGTTACTTTCTGACACCCCTATAGAACCTTGTCCTTGAAGAGAACCGATGCTCGGTCGGAGAGGGGAAAGATTTCGGGGCGTTATTTTGTTTTCTCGAGGGGATTAAAAACTTGAGAATCGTGAACGAGAATCCGTTTATTGTTTACTCTCCCCACCTCCCGCCCTTTCCTTCCGTACCATGCATCCCCTTCGAACCCTAATTTTTTTTTAAATATGTATAGAATTTTTTAGATAAATTTTTTTTTTTAAGAATAAATCTTCCGATTTTCACCAAATTTTCACAGGATCTTCCTTTTGACATCTAGAAAGTGGCGAGTGATTTTTGAATTTTGATTTTGTTACTCTTGGTTCGTCTAACCGATACCTGGTTTTACGATCGAGGCGGGGCTTTCGCCGTATTGCCATATTATAATAGAAAAAACACGGCCACAATTTTCAACGATTCTTTCAACGAGGGCGATTTTTCATCAAGAAAACATGGCGGAGATATATCTATTGAAGTTATAAAAATTTCTTATATTTTTTACAAATTTGAGGTGTAAAAAAAAATTTTTTTAGTAGGTAGGAAGAAATTTCATACTTCCTCCTTCTGCGGCACCCGAACGAGGCAATCTGAGGCGAGCCATTCGTTTCGTGGAGTGTTACCGCGGCGAGGCAGCCAGGTCCGAGGCGTTCCGCAAGGAGTGTGACAGCCAGAGTCAGTACATAAAAGGAATTCGGCACTCGGGTCAAATTCGTTCCTTTCAATGTGGACGGGGTTAGAAATGCCTCGCCTCGGCTCACGCACCGCAGTATATTTTATTTATTATCACTAATTTATTTATTATTATTCTCGTAGAAATTTTAAGTTAACCATTTTAAACTAAAATAATCAAATTTTTAAGTGGCTCCCTTCTTCACTTCACAAACATTGAAGAATTACTCGCCACGAGTTTTTATTTTATTTCTAAGCTAGCTAACTTTCTAGCTTTCGTTGCTACAACTTGTTTTTTTTTTTTTTTTTTTTTCCATTGATTGTTTATTTTATTAAAAAAGTATTTATCAAAGCAAGAGGCTTTCTTCCTATTGGTTAATCTATTTTTTTTTTTACTTCTTTATAGCCTGTGTTAGCTGTCACAAGAAGGTGGGGGGTTGGACCCAGGCGGGGATCTCGCCATATTGCCATGGCGCCTTTTACAATGCCAACTCCAGAAGTGGCCTTACTAATTTATCCACGGATTTTGTGGAAGAAAATTTATTTGGAATTTAACTTCCAAACAAAAATCCCTCTACCTAACTAGGGATCGAACTCCGGTCTCCGTGATGAAAGTCCAAGACTGAACCTTCCAGTCAAGGAGCCGGATTTTTCGAACAATTTTGAAATCAGCAAATATGCGGCCCTCGTCACAGACCCCGGTGACTCCGACATATTATGAACTGAAACTGCCTAGGGGCTCGGGCACGAATGCCCGGTTTTCTGGATCGCTGCCTCAGCTTGCCGCCTCTGAAGCGTTCGCGTCTATTTTAAGTTTCCCGAACGAGGCAGCCCGAGGCGAGTCGAGGCTGTTCTGCCTCACCTTGGAAATAATGACTAGAAATAATGAGCCGTCTAAAAATAAAATTTCTTTTTTCCTCCAAAAAATCTTTAAAATTATAAAGAGTACTTGGTGAAAAACGGACAGACGGCCACTTTTTTAAAATTTAAATTTATTAAAATTTAAACTTGTTTAAAAGAGGAAAAAAACCCGGCCGATAAATCTGAACTTTAGAAGACATTTCTCCGCCATTTTTGCGTTTTCGGTTGAAAACTGCGGCCGTAAAGCCAACCGGTAATTTGCGACGGACTCACGGACGGCCGGCACTACAGACAACCTCATGATCGGCAAAGATTATTAATCAGTTTTCCTCTACGGGGTCTGGAAGACCCTTTTCCATATATCGTACCTCGGAGGGTGTCACAATAAGTTTTTTGAAGAAGTTAAAAATAACTGAAAATTAATTAAAAGCAAATTAAAAAATAAGTTACGAAATTAATCGAACAAAAAAAATCGGAAGCTCGAAATACAAAAATTGGTGTTTGTTTTTAACTTATAATAATATGATTGTAAAGGGTGGCGGGAAGGAGGGAGTGAGAGAGAGAATTAGAGAAAGATGTAAACAAAAACAAGGATCGTCAAGCTGTTGGGAAGGAGGGGAATGCGAGACTTGACTTAAAATCCGAAAGTTCTAGGGTGGTAACTCTCCCTGACGGTAAAAGCCCTCAACTACAATAGCCATTTAAATGCTTTAAAATCCCTCGCTCAGAACGAAATTGACGAAATTTCGGAAACACGTTTCTTTGGTCCTATTTGGAATTTTTGAGAATTTTTTTTTTAATCGCCATGAAATTGCAGCGAAATTACCCACACAGATAAGGAATTTTGATATTTTTAAAATTTAAAATTTAAAAATTTAAAATTTGATACAGAAAAAAAATCTAAATTCCGTATCTGTCTGGGTAATTTCGCTGCAATTTCATGGCGATTAAAAAAAAAAAATTCTCAAAAATTCCAAATAGGACCAAAGAAACGTGTTTCCGAAATTTTCATACCCGGTGGAGGACGCCCTTAATCAGGCAAGACGCTTGAGAAAATTCAAGGTCATTTAGTGGCTAACAAAAAAAAATCCTTCATGGTTTGATTCGGCGTAATAGCCAAAAAGATTTGAGGTGCCCTGAAATGCTGAGCTCATGGGTGACCCAATGAATGCTTCTTCGAATATTTTAAATCGTTTCAAGCAGTGCACATCAGAGGTCTTAAGGAAGAAAAAAAAGAAGGGAGGGAGTTATGTCCAAGGGCAGTTGACTGGTCGTAGACCCTAAACGGGTTGTCCTTTCACGGCCAACCATTTATAACGCTTTATTTGAAGATTTTAAAAGCAGTATCGGGGAGTAATTGAAATTGTCGAATATGTGAGAGTAGGAGCCTCTGGCAAAGGCGTCTACGAATTCAAGGCCAAGGGACGCGGCGGTTCTCTCCGTCTCGCTCGTATCTCGAGACAAAGGAGGGGAAGAGAGAGAGAGAGAGAAAAAAGATTCAAGGTTAGCCTCATGGATTTTTACAGCCTCCCCCTGATAAACTCTACCCTTTTTTTAATCATTCAGTAAAGCGCACAGGAAAACGCAGAAAAACTGTACATCTGCACTTCATAAAGTATTAAGCTTTATGGTGTTTTTTTCTACAAACTCAAGGCTCCTATAAAACAACGGCTCGATCCTTAATAATCCCATAAAGATCCATTCGTAACGGCTTTGTGAAAGCAAAATGTAATTATTGACAGCAATAAAATGCTGCCATGAAAAGGTCTGCTTTCGTCTCATATTAAATTTCATTATCCATCAAACTGGAACGTTTCTCTTCTTCATAAATCTGTCGGACTGGACCACTAAGCAGGAAGCCTTCTGCAGAACCTAAAAACTGGGACATAAAATCATAGTTTTTTGGGGTTGCCATCGCGATTTCGACGAAGAAAAGAGTCACTCAATACCAAAGGATCAGTTAGTTTAGCTGTTTTTTGGGGCTCGGTTGTAGAGAAACTACTTTTAAGTAGCCAAGTAATGGAGTAACTGATACTTAAGATGGCAGAGCAGAACTTCTTTATCTACAGCAGACTCTCTGGTAGTTAAAAAACTAGCCAGAGGTAGGAGTATTCTAGAAAGACTCTATCTTGAGGAGTGATTTCGACTCCATGGTGTCTGACCCTCAAGAAGGAAGTTTAATGCGAAAGGTTATGGTTCGGAAGCCATCTTGAAACCTTCTTCAGACATGAAAAAACCAATCAAAATAGAAATCACAGCACAAGATAGAGTCTTTCTAGAATACTACTTTTAGTAGCAAAGTAATGGAGTAACAGATTCTTAAGATTGCAGAGCAGGAACTTCTTTATCTACAGCAGACTCTCTGGTAGTTAAAAAACTAACCAGAGGTAGGAGTATTCTAGAAAGACTCTATCTTGAGGGGTGATTTTGACTCCATGGTGTCTGACCCTCAAGAAGGAATTTTAAAGCGAAAGGTTATGGCTCTGAAGCCATCTTGAAACCTTCTTCAGACATGAAAAAACCAATCAAAATAGAAATCACAGCACAAGATAGAGTCTTTCTAGAATACTACTTTTAGTAGCAAAGTAATGGAGTAACTGATTCTTAAGATGGCAGAGCAGGAACTTCTTAATCTACAGCAGACACTCTGGTAGCTAAAAAACGGAGGTTCCTCTGGTGTTTTATGCTAAACCAACTGATCTTTTGGTATCAAAAGGAATATTCAACAAAGAACTCTATCTTGAGGGGTGATTTTGACTCCATGGTGTCTGACCCTCAAGAAAGATTTTAAAGCGAAAGGTTATGGTTCTGAAGCCATCTTGAAACCTTCTTCAGACATGAAAAAACCAATCAAAATAGAAATCACAGCACAAGAAGTTTTATATTGAATAAAAGGCGAAGAATGGCGAGTTCCAGGTGTTTCGTTGAGGGACGTTTCGGCGTTTTTCGAGAACTTCCATGAACTGCGACCTTGTCTGTCTGTCAAGGACGCGGCGTTTTATAAACAGGCTCACGGATTTGATTTTTTCTCTCTCTCTTCTCTATCTCCGTCTTCTCCCCCTCTAGACTCCGAGTTTTTAGAACTTTATTTCGAGACGGGTACGGGGCAAAGAAGTTTTTATAACGTAAATTTTTAAAAAAAGCAGGAAGACTTTGATGTTTACGGTTGAAATGAAGCCAAGACAAAACTCTCGGACAATATACGTCCATAGAAAAATTAATTACTTTAGAAATAAACTCTTCCTCAATAGGAATTAGGTATCAAAGATCCCGCAGACGAAAGCAACCCCAAAAAAACCTGCACTTGAAGAACCCAGGAAAAGCAAAATATGATATAGAATACTGCAGTAGCAGTATCGTCTTCTATATCAGCCTCCAAAGGAATAATTGTTCACACATTCTTCCTGCTCTTAAGGAAGTTTTGGCTATGGCATCTTAAGAATCAACTCAGATCCTGTAACTGCTCTGAGACTAAAAGCTACTGCTGTAGCTGAAGATTTCTGCTCTGAAATCTTAAGAATCTTCAAGAATAATCAGTTTATATGTCTTCAAAGGAAGTTATTTTATCCTTTGTCCAAAAATGTCTCCACTTCTCAAGGTCACTTGACCACACAGTTCCGTCGGGCTAACTCCAGACAGTTTCCTTACATGCCAGTGGCTCTGGCATCTTAAGAATCGACTCCAGCTGATGTTGTAACTGCTCTGAGACTAAAAGCTACTGCAGATTTCTGCTCGGAAATCTTAAGAATCTTCAAGAATAATCGGTTATATGACTTCAAAGGAAGTTATTGTTATCCTTTGTCCAAAATGTCTACACTTCTCAAGGTCACTTGACCACACAGTTCCGTCGGGGCTAACTCCAGACAGTTTCTTTACATGCCAGTGGCTCAGCATCTTACGGAGTTACTCCAGCTGATGCTGTAACTGCTCTGAGACTAAAAGCTACTGCAGATTTCTGCTCGGAAATCTTAAGAATCTTCAAGAATAATCAGTTTATATGTCTTCAAAGGAATTTTTGTTATCCTTTGTCCAAAAATGACTCCACTTCTCAAGGTCACTTGACCACACAGTTCCGTCGGGGCTAACTCCAGACAGTTTCTTTACATGCCAGTGGCTCAGGCATCTTAAGAATCAACTCCAGCTGATGCTGTAACTGCTCTGAGACTAAAAGCTACTGCAGATTTCTGCTCGGAAATCTTAAGAATCTTCAAGAATAATCAGTTTATATGTCTTCAAAGGAAGTTATTGTTATCCTTTGTCCAAAAATGACTCCTTTTCTCAAGGTCACTTGACCACGCAGTTCCGTCGGGGCTGACTCCAGACAGTTTAAAAATAAAGGACTCAACATTTTTCTCTTTCTCTCTGAAATTCGTGGAAATTCCGTATTTTCCCATTGGGGGAGGCACTGTTGATTTTATTTCGTGATAAAAAAACAAATTTTCCATTAGTGCCGGCGGGTTGGCGGAGGAGTAAAAAAATATTTTAAAAAAGCAAGAGGAAAAGAGACCGTAGGGTGGAAATTTAAAGTAAACATCCACCGTCCCTTATAAAAACACTATTCTAATTTTTTTTTCCTCTCTGGCTTCTCGGAGCTTTTCTATCCCCAAAGAATAATTTGTCTTCCCAGATCCCATATGGAACCCGGGAATTCTTCCTTCTAATAAACATTTTTTTTTGTTAAAAAATTAAAAATCATTACGTAATTTTCTTTTTCTCCAGTAGCTCATTATGAAATTTGGTTTTTTTGCTGAGTACTAAAATAGTTCGCTAAAATGGAACCGTGAAAGACAATAAAATTCAATTCAAGCGGATTTTTAAACCATAAAGATTGGACCAAAGAATTTTTGACATATAGATAGATTTTGCTATTGCTCTTTCTAGATAGTTTCTGCTAGTGGAGAACTTATTAGGTAGTGGGAAACTCTTTTAAGTAGCAAAGCAATCGAGTAACTGATTCTTAAGATGACAGAGCAGGAACTATCTACAGCAGACACTCTGGTAGATAGAAAACTAGCCAGTGGTTCCTCTGGTGATAAGAGGAAAGTTTTTTGCTAAGAAGACAGCGGTTATTGCGATTTTCTTAAGCTTCCAGAGAGTTATCTCAATTGAAGAGATGGGCACTGATGCCTCCATGAGCATGGGACGAATAAATGGCCTACTTGGTGAGGTTGATGGTGTCGGAGAATCTACAGAAACTACAGCAGAATCTTAAGTTAGCAGGAATCTGCTTCTGCTGTTGATTCTTAAGATGTCAAAGGTTCATTATTTGGAAAACGAATCTGAGGATTGTGGGCGCTAGACTTCGTGAGGCTTTTGATGGTGTCGGAGAATCTAGAGAACTACAGCAGAATCTTAAGATAGCAGGAATCTGCATCCACTGTTGATTCTTAAGATGTCAAAGCTTCATTATTTGGAAACGAATATGAGGATTGTGGGCGCTAGACTTCGTGAGGCTTTTGATGGTGTCAGAGAATCTACAGAAACTATAGCAGAATCTAAGATAGCAGAATCTATGCATTCGCTGTTGATTCATAGGATGTCAAAGCTTCATTATTTGGAAAACGAATCTGAGATTGAGGGCGCTAGACTTCGTGAGGCTTTTGATGGTGTCAGAGAATCTACAGAAACTATAGCAGGAATCTACTGCATCCGCTGTTGATTCTTAACACGTCAAATCTTCATTATTTGGAAAAATCTTTAGCTAAGAAGAACTGCAGATTTTCTTCTCTTCCAGAGAGATTGAAGCCGGGACACTGATGCCTCCACGATGGGACGAATAAATGGCCTACATCGTGAGGTTGATGGTGTCGGAGAATCTACAGAAACTACAGCAGAATCTTAAGATAGCAGGAATCTGCATCCGCAGTTGATTCTTAAGATGTCAAAGCTTCATTGTTTGGAAAATTGTGGGCGCTAGAAGAAAAATCTTTAGCTAAGAAGACTACTGCAGATTTTTTTCTCTTCCAGAGAGTTATCTCAATTAAAAGCCGTGGACACTGATGCCTCCACGCATGGGAAGAATAAATTGCCTACTTCGTCAGATGTCAGAGAACCTACAGAAACTATAGCAGAATCTTAAGATAGCAGGAATCTACTGCATCCGCTGTTGATTCTTAAGCTTCTAATTGAAGAACCGCCGGTAAACTATTCGAAACGTTCGGGATAAGTGCCATAAGACATTCGGCCAATACTTTACTGTTGTAAATTTGAACGTGAAATTTTTAAAACATTTTTTTCTTTCTACATTGTCATCTCACAAAGAGTTTTCCAGAGCGAATTTGTTGTGGAAGAGGCGGCAAAAAATAGAACGGGATGGGATATAAAAAAACACGAGAGAGAAAATGAAGGCTTCGCTTAGACCCCCGAAGCAAAAAACGAGAAAAACCGCGCATGACCAAATATAAAAGGAGAGCTCCCGTTTTTTCTCCCTTTAATTTTTTTTTTTTTGTTCATCCCTCATCCTTCTCTCTAATTCATCCCTGTCCACGTATAAAAACTGGAGAGAGAGATAGAAAAAATTTTTAATCAAGAGTCTGATAAAAATTTTTATATGAAGGGTGTGGTTTTATTTTTAAGAATAATTTATGAATGCAAAAAAATCTATTGATAGATTTGTGAGGAGGATAGATTCACAGGGGGACGCTGGTGATCATCAGACAGGGGTGCCAACTAATTAAAATTTATTACCGGTGATAACTTTTTTTTTCTTCCGCGGATGTAAACAACAAACGTACTCACATGGTTTGATTAGGTTGAATATTGCGGTCGGCGCGGGTGGGGGATTTTATTTCGGGCCCTACGAGGAGCTCTCCGGCCGAGACATCGCTGTAAACTGAAGCGTTCGTGGTCCCCTCTCCCGAGTTTGCCGAGTCGCTGGGACGTTCGGGGAATCGAATCGATAGGGGCCGTCTAGACATGGCCAACCGTGCCCGGCCTGTACACTCTGTCTCCCACTCCGGCCCGAATTTGAACCATTTTTTTCCTTTCTTTCAAATGTCGACTTTTTTTCTTATATCAAATTTTCTTTTTCTCAATTGTGTGACAATAGTTTGCCAGATAAGCTAGCCCTTTTTGAAGCATCTATTTTCGGATCAAGCCCGGCTGCCAAACGATCCTAATGATGCCACGCTGCTGATGCTGCTGACTCTGCAGAGCTCAAATCGTTGTGCTCGAAAGAACTTGAAGAAGCTTTAGCGCTTTCGCTACTTTCAACTTCTCAATGAGAAGTTATTGTATTACCCTCCATGTACGGTTCTTGGGGTCTTTTAGACTGCAGCTGAATTTTTATATTTCAATACTCGCTGCTGGCACTGCAGAGCTGATAGCCATCTTGAGTTCATCAGAACTCGAAGCAGCTCTCCACAAAATTTGAACTTTCGCAATGAAAATTGTATTACCCTCCATGTACGGTTCTAGGGGGTCTTTTAGACTGTATCCGCTGCAGGCACTGCAGAGCTGAAAGCCATCTTGAGCTCATCAGAACTCGAAGCAGCTCTCCACAAAATTTGAACTTTCTCAATGAGAATTGTATTACCCTCAATGTACGGTTCTAGGGGGTCTTTTAGACTGCATCCGCTGCAAGCACTGCAGAGCAGAAAGCCATCTTGATCATCAGAACTCGAAGCAGCTCTCCACAAAATTTGAACTTTCTCAATGAAATTGTATTACCCTCCATGTACGGTTCTAGGGGTCTTTTAGACTGTATCCGCTGCAGGCACTGCAGAGCTGAAAGCCATCTTGAGCTCATCAGAACTCGAAGCAGCCTCCATAAAATTTGAACTTTCTCATTTAGAACTTATTTTATTACCCTCCAGGTACAGTTCTTGGGGGTCTTTAGACTGCAGCTAAATTTTTATTTTTCTGTACCTGCTGCAGGCACTGCAGAGCTGAAAGCCATCTTCTGCTCATCAGATCTCGAAGCAGCTCTCCACAAAATTTGAAGTTTCTCAATGAGAAGTTGTTGTATTACCTTCCATGTACGGTTCTTGTGGGTCTTTTAGCCTGCAGCTGACCTTTATTTTCAGTGCCCACTGCAGGCACTGCAGAGCTGAAAGCCAACTTGTGCTCATCAGGACTCGAAGAATCTTTTCCCCTTTCGCTACAAAATTTGAACTTTCTCATGAGAAGTTATAGTATTACCCTCATGTACGGTTCTTGGGGTATTTTAGAATTTTTATTTTTCAGTACCCGCTGCAGGCACTGCACAGCTGAAAGCCATCATGATGCTCATCAGAACTCGAAGCAGGTCTCCACAAAATATGAAATTTCTCTATAAAAGTTATTGTATTACCCTCAATGTACGGTTCTTGGGGGGTCTTTTAGACTGCAGCTAAATTTAGACTGCATTTATCAGTACCCGCAGCAGATTGTATTACCCTCCATGTACGGTTCTGGGGGTTTAGACTGAATTTTATCAGTACCCTGCAGGCACTGCAGAGCTGAAAGCCATCTTCTCATCAGAACTCGAAGCAGCTCCACAAAATTTGAACTCAATGAGAAGTTTGTATTACCTCCATGTACGGTTGGGGGTCTTTTAGACTGCAGCTATCCCGCTGCAGACTGCAGAGCTGAAAGCCATCTTGAGCTCAGAACTCGAAGCAGCTCTCCACAAAATTTCTCAATGAGAAAATGAGAATTGTATTACCCTCCATGTACGGTTCTAGGGGGGTCTTAGACTGTATCCGCTGCAGGCACTGCAGAGCTGAAAGCCATCTTGAGCTCATCAGAACTCGAAGCAGCTCTCCACAAAATTTGAACTTTCTCAATGAGAATATTGTTACCCTCCATGTACGGTTCTAGGGGTCTTTTAGACTGTATCCGCTGCAGGCACTGCAGAGCTGAAAGCCATCTTGAGCTCATCAGAACTCGAAGCAGCTCTCCACAAAATTTGAACTTTCAATGAAATTGTATTACCTCCATACAGTTCTAGGGGTCTTTTAGAGTATCCGCTGCAGGCACTGCAGAGCTGAAAGCCATCTTGAGCTCATCAGAACTCGAAGCAGCTCTCCACAAAATTTGAAATTCTCCCATCAGATTCTCTGTAGTGACGGCCGCCCTACGCAATGTTCATCAATTTTTTTTCTCTTTCGATAGTTGGGGAAATGCTGTCTATTCACCGCCGTTTTGTGTGGCCTGGCTGGGCGAAGGCTTTATTTTTTTCTACCTTTCTGTCGAAGCTTCGGGGCTGCTGAAGACTACGTTTTGACGGAAAAACAAATAAAAAAATACTTAAAGAGCGGTCGGGGGTCTTCCCGGAAGGCGGAAACCCAGTGAGCAAAATAAAAGTGAATGAATGGAGTAGTTGTAACGAAAAAAAAAATGAAGAAGTTAAAAAAACGGGCGGGAGAAAAAGACGAGCCTAGTATAAAAAGAAAAAAAGACTTAAAAAGAGAATTTTTGAAAGGGAAGAAGACCGTTTTGTGGTCTTAAGACGGCCGAGGGAATAAAAGAGGAGTTGACTTGGTCAGTTCTGACCTTGACGCTTATTTTTCAAGAAGCACGCCGTGGACTCGCCTACCACGAGAAAACCGGCTTGATTTATAAAAAAAAGCCTTCTAAACCTCTTTTACAATCAATAATTTAAAATAAATCTTAAAGCTCAAGAAGTCGATTCCTTTTTCCTCGTATGATATAGGTCGCATGTTTTTAAATATATTTTTTTTAATCGTTGGCGGAGGTTATGATGAGATAACCCGTCGATAGCCTCAGTGCAGTATCGAAAAATGCAGTGGAAGAAGCCAAAAAAAAGCGTGAACGTCGAAGGACGGGACGTCAAGGATAAGAAGACTTTCGAGTTGTTTAGGTCAGTGGTAAAGGAGATTCCGAGTCGCCCTGTTGCCGGATCTAACGTCATTTCTACCCCTTTAGTCACTCCTAGACGAAAACCCACATTCGCATTTCATGTCTCAACCTGCTCCTTAACTGCTACAACTTTGAAAAGAGCGAGGAAAAGCCCAAAAAAACGAGAGAGTTTTTTTGGTGAAAAGACCGAGAAAATCGGGCAAAAAAGGGTTTTTCGGTCAAAAGAGGTAAGAAAAGCCACCCCCGTAAATTGGAGATTCTCTATGTTCAAAAAGAGAGAATTTCACCTCCTAGAAAAATGGAGTTTTTGGCCGAATGACCAAGAAAATCCCTAAAATTTGATAAAAAGGAACTTTTTGAAGAAAAAGCCTAAAATCTTTTCGAAAAAAAAGTTATTTTTGGCCAAAAGAGCGAGAAAAACTTTCGAAAACCTGCGAAGAGATAGCTTCTTGGCGGAATGGGGGGAAAACTTCGCGAAATCCAGTAAAAAGGGGTTTATTATTAGCAAAAATAGGAAGAAAAGCCTAAAATTATGGTTTTTACTAAATGATCAACCGAAAATTAAAACAAAAGATAGCCTGGAGTAGTCAGGAATCATCTTGAAATGAGGGTTTACTCTAATCGCATTTTAAATCCGTGGTAAACACCCGTTTATAGGTGACCGGGGGTTAAACATTTTTTACCGGTTATGGGTTGTTTTATCGATTTTCTGTGTAGAAACACCCGTTTAATAGGTGACCGGCGTTTAAACATTTTTTACCGGTTTATGGGTTTTTCATCGATTTTCTGGTGTAGAAACACCCGTTAAACCAGGTGCCGGGTTAACATTTTTTACCGGTTTCGGTCATTTTCTCGATTTCTGGTGTAGAAACACCGTTAATAGGTGACCGGGGGCATTAAACATCTTTTTTACCGGTTTATGGGTGTTTTCACCGATTTTCTGGTGTAGGAACACCCGATAACCGGTTCCCCGATGTTTAACATTTTTTACCTGGCTTTTGGTCATTTTCTCGATTTCGTGGGTGTAGGAACACCCGTTCATAGGTGACCGGGCGTTTACACCGGGCGTTTAACATCTTTCGGTCTGTTTAGAAAGCCCTTTTCTCTTTCTTTTCAATTGCATGAAGGAAAAAAATATTTTTTCTTCCTTTGTTGTGAATTTTAAGCAAAAGCCAAACTCGGAATAAACATAAAAGTACGCTTTTTCCTTGTAATAAACGGAATTTAAATATTCAAGATGATTTTCGTGATAAAATGTTTTGATTTAAGACGAATTCGAAGATTGCACCGTCCTTGACATTGAATTATTAATTCGTACGGTTGAATTCGGCCTACAAAACGTGAAAAGTTTCCTTTTCTCATTATTTTTCGATTGTACTATTTTTAGAGGGGAATCTGGTTTGGGGGTCCTCCAAAAAAAGAGTGGGGAGGTCCTGAGGTGGATTATGTAATTTTTAAGCAAAAGTGAATGTCAATGGTAAGAGTCAATGGCAAGGTTGCGAACCTGCTCTCATACAACCTCAACCTTGAAAAACTAAAAGAGCAAAATGCCAACTCGTTTACCTACACCTTCCGCGTGAATATCCCACGCCTGCGGTTTCATAAAAAAGCTCTTCTGAACAGCAAAAGGAACAAGCGAATGGCGCCAATTATAAGGTCATTTAGACCCCCCCCCCAAACACCCTCCCTCGATTCCTTGATTTTCTGGTCTATAAACATCCGAGCGTTTATCAACATCTTAAATACTTTGAAGTCATTTCCTTGGTTTTCAGGTCTCGAAAACCCCGTTTTTATAAAGTGTTCGGGAGTTTAACATCCTTTTACAGGTTTTTGGATCGTTTTCATCGATTTTCTGGTGTAGAAACACCCGTTTAATAGGTGACCGGGGGTTACATCTTTTTTTATCGGTTTATTGGTTGTTTTCATCGATTTTCTGGTGTAGAAACACCCATTTAATAGGTTACCGGGGGTTAAACATCTTTTTACCGGTTATGGGTTGTTTTCATTGATTTCTGGTGTAGAAACACCCGTTTAATAGGTGACCCGGGGTTAAACATCTTTTTTAACCGGTTTATGGGTTGTTTTCATCGATTTTCTGGTGTAGAAACACCCGTTTAATAGGGACCCGGGGTTAAACAGCTTTTTTACCGGTTTATGGGGTTTTCATCGATTTTCTGGTGTAAAAACACCCGTTTAATAGGTGACCGAGGGTTAAACATCTTTTTTTTACCGGTTTATGGGTTGTTTTCATCGATTTTCTCGTGTTGAAACACCTGTTGAACCAGGAGTTCGGATGTTTATTATCTTTTTTACCGGGCCTTTTGGTCGTTTTGCTCGATTTCCAGGTGTAGTAACACCCGTTTAATAGGTGACCGGCGTTTAACATCTTTTTTTCCTTGATTTGGTAATTTTCCTTGGTTTACACCCGTTTAATCAGTTGACCTGGGGTTTAAAATGTTTAAACATATTTTTTACCGGCTTATTGGTGGTTTCCATCGATTTTATGGTGTTGACACATCCATTAACCCAGGTGTTTGGATGTTTATTATCTTTTTTACCGGGGCTTTGTGTCGTTTTCATCGATTTCAGGTGTAGAAACACCCGTTAAACCCAAGTGTTTTGGTGTTTAACATCTTTTTTTGGGCTTTTAGCTGAAGTAGAAACTCCCGATTAATAGGTGACCGTCCGTTAATCTTTTACCGGGTTAAGTAGTTTTCATCGATTTCTGGTGTAGAAACACCCGATAAACCAGGTGCTCGGATGTTTAACTCTTTTTTACGGGGCTTTTTTCCTCGATTTCCTGGTGTAGAAACACCCGTTTAATAGGTGACCAGGGTTAAACATCTTTTTTACCGGTTTATGGGGTTGTTTTCATCGATTTCTGGTGTAGAAACGCCTGTTAATAGGTGACCGGGGGTTAAACGTCTTTTTTACCGGTTTATGGGTAGTTGTCATCGATTTTCTGTTTTCTGGTGTAGAAACACCCGAGAAACCAGGTGCTCAGATGTTTAACATCTTTTTTACCGGTTTATTGGTTTTTTCATCGATTTTCTGGTGTAGAAACGCCTGTTTAATAGGTGACCCGGGGTTAAACGTCTTTTTTACCGGTTTATGGATAGTTTTCATCGATTTTCTGGTGTAGAAACACCCAAGAAACCAGGTGCTCGGATGTTTAACATCTTTTTTACCGGAGGTTTTGGACATTTTCCTCGATTTTCTGGTGTAGGAACACCCGTTTTATCGGAACGGGCGTTAAACATCTTTTTTCTTTAGATGCAAGACCCAAACTCTCTGGGTAACACAATTTAACGAATTAAAATAGATAAGAGGGAAAAAAAAATTGGAACTGGGATTAAAAAAAAACGATTATTACTCAAGATGGCCTTTCAAATAAAAAGTAAATAAATCGAATGCGTTGTAATGTATGTAGGTTTTGATTGTGTCCGCCGGGTTAAGTGGATGCAGGGAAGGAAAAATCAAAACTGGTTTTCGATACGTCTAACCGGGTCTCTTAAAAAAGCAGCTTCGTGTTCTTTCACGTCTCGCCCTTTCTTTTACTTTCCGTTGTCCGAGTCTCGCGGGATCTTTCTTATTTTTATTACCGTCTCCACTTCTTATCGATTTCAAGTACACGAGGGAGAAAAATTATGGCCTTTTCATTTCCTTAATTTGATGTCAGGTGAATTTAGGTGGGGCCATCATTATAATAGGAGGTTTTTTTTTTCTGTGGTTTTCGGGCTACTTGAGGTTCAGATTTCTTTAGTTTCAAATACATAATTGTCTTCATATTACATCAATGATGAAGAAGGCATCAAGTACGAAGGAAATCGCCCGGGGGTTTTTGGGCCAAAAATCCTTGGAAAACGCAGAAAAACCGTTTTTATGTGAAAAAACAGAAGGGAAATCCCGAAAAACCCTGATTTCTCAAGGTAGGAAAGCCCAAAAAATCTGTCAAAATAGGTTTCTTGGGGGAAAAATGGAGGAAAACGCTTGGAAATACGGTTTTTCTTGATCGGAAAACCCCAAAAATCTTTTTTGGGGGGGGGGGGTCCAAAACCAAAAATCCGCGGAAAATTTCAGATTTTTTTTGTAAAAAGAAATATTTTGTAAAAAAAATTCGAGGAAATCTGGTATGTACATAAAGGGTTTTTTGTGGCCGAAAAACCGAAAGAAAAGCAAGCGAAAATCCGGCAAAAAAGGATTTTTTCGGTCAAAAGAGGAAAGAAAAGCAAGGAGGAGTAACTCGTAGATCCCCGTAAATTTGAGATTTCGCTATGTCCAAAAAAGAGAGAATTTCATTCCGAAAAAAGTGTAGAAATGGATTTTTTAGGCCGAATAACCGAGAAAAACTACCTAAAATTTAATAAAAATTTCTTGGATAAAAGAGTAAGAAAAGCACAGGAAGAGTAACTCACAGATCCCCGTAAAAGCCCTGATTTCTCAATTGTAAGATGTTAGAAAGCCTAAAAATCTGTCAAAAGAAGGTTTGGGGGGGGGAGGAAAACGCTGGACAATTTTGGAAATACAGAGTTTCTAGATCTTTAAACAGTTTTTCGGGCTTTTCCTCGCTCTTTCAAAGTTGTAGCAGTTAAGGGGCAGGTTGAGACATGAAATGCGAATGTGGGTTTTTGTCTAGGAGTGACTAAAGGGGTAGAAATGACGTTAGATCCGGCAACAGGGCGACTCGGAATCTCCTTTACCACTGACCTAAACAACTCGAAAAGTCTTCTTATCCTTGACGTCCCGTCCTTCGACGTTCACGCTATTTTTGGCTTCTTCCACTGCATTTTTCGATACTGCACTGAGGCTATCGACGGGTTATCTCATCATAACCTCCGCCAACGATTAAAAAAAAATATATTTTAAAAACATGCGACCTATATCATACGAGGAAAAAGGAATCGACTTCTTGAGCTTTAAGATTTATTTTAAATTATTGATTGTAAAAGAGGTTTAGAAGGCTTTTTTTATAAATCAAGCCGGTTTTCTCGTGGTAGGCGAGTCCACGGCGTGCTTCTTGAAAAATAAGCGTCAAGGTCAGAACTGACCAAGTCAACTCCTCTTTTATTCCCTCGGCCGTCTTAAGACCACAAAACGGTCTTCTTCCCTTTCAAAAATTCTCTTTTTAAGTCTTTTTTTCTTTTATACTAGCTCGTCTTTTTCTCCCGCCCGTTTTTTTAACTTCTTCATTTTTTTTTTTTTCGTTACAACTACTCCATTCATTCACTTTTATTTTGCTCACTGGGTTTCCGCCTTCCGGGAAGACCCCCGACCGCTCTTTAAGTATTTACTTTTATTTATTTACTTTTCCGTCAAAACGTACTAAATAGTCTTCAGCAGCCCCCGAAGATTTCGATAGAAAGGTAGAAAAAATAAATCCTTCGCCCAGCCAGGACACACAAAACGGCGGTGAATGGCCAGCATTTCTCCCAACAGCAGTCACCACGGAGAATCTGATGGGAGAGATCACTATTTTCTTAAACGAGGTCTGGAATCCAAGAACTGTATATGGAGGGTAATACAATAACTTTTCATGGAGTAAATTTTTCGAGATCTGATGAGCACAAGATGGCTTTCAGCTCTGCAGTGCCTGCAGCGGGCACTGAAAATACAAATTCAGCTGCAGTCTACAAGACCCCCAAGAACCGTACATGGAGGTAATACAATAACTTTTTATAGAGAAATTTCATATTTTGTGGAGACCTGCTTCGAGTTCTGATGAGCTCATGATGGCTTTCAGCTGTGCAGTGCCTGCAGCGGGTACTGAAAAATAAAATTCAGCTGCATCTACAAGACCCCCAAGAACCGTACATGGAGGGTAATACAATAACTTCTCATTGAGAAACTTTTGTAGCGAAAGGGGAAAAGATTCTTCGAGTCCCGATGAGCACAAGTTGGCTTTCAGCTCTGCAGTGCCTGCAGTGGGCACTGAAAAATAAAAGGTCAGCTGCAGGCTAAAAGACCCCCAAGAACCGTACATGGAAGGTAATACAACAACTTCTCATTGAGAAACTTCAAATTTTGTGGAGAGCTGCTTCGAGTTCTGAAGAACAATATGGCTTTCAGCTCTGCAGTGCCTGCAGCGGGTACTGAAAAATAAAAATTCAGCTGCAGCCTAAAAGACCCCGAAGAACCGTACATGGAGGGTAATACAATAATTTCTCATTGAGAAAGTTCAAATTTTGTGGAGAGCTGCTTCGAGTTCTGATGAGCTCAAGATGGCTTTCAGCTCTGCAGTGCTTGCAGCGGATACAGTCTAAAAGACCCCCTAGAACCGTACATGGAGGGTAATACAATTCTCATTGAAAATTTTCAAATTTTGTGGAGAGCTGCTTCGAGTTCTGATGAGCTCAAGATGGCTTTAAGCTCTGCAGTGCCTGCAGCGGATACAGTCTAAAAGCCCCCCTAGAACCGTACATGGAGGGTAATACAATAATTTCTCAATGAGAAATTTCAAATTTTGTGGAGAGCTGCTTCGAGTTCTGATGAACTCATGATGGCTTTCTGCTGTGCAGTGCCTGCAGCAGGCACTGAAAAATAAAAATTTAGCTGCAGTGTAAAGACCCCTTAGGCTAGAACCGTACATGGAGGGTAATACAATAATTTCTCATTGAGAAATTTCAAATTTTGTGGAGAGCTGCTTCGAGTTCTGATGAGCTCAAGATGGCTTTCAGCTCTGCAGTGCTTGCAGCGGATACAGTCTAAAAGCCCCCCTAGAACCGTACATGGAGGGTAATACATAATTTCTCAATGAGAATTTCAAATTTTGTGGAGAGCTGCTTCGAGTTCTGATGAACTCATGATGGCTTTCTGCTGTGCAGTGCCTGCAGCAGGCACTGAAAAATAAAATTTAGCTGCAGTGTAAAAGACCCCTTAGGCTAGAACCGTACATGGAGGGTAATACAATAATTTCTCATTGAGAAATTTCAAATTTTGTGGAGAGCTGCTTCGAGTTCTGATGAGCTCAAGATGGCTTTCAGCTCTGCAGTGCTTGCAGCGGATACAGTCTAAAAGACCCCCTAGAACCGTACATGGAGGTTATTACAATAATTTCTCATTGAGAAAGTTCAAATTTTGTGGAGAGCTGCTTCGAGTTCTGATGAGCTCAAGATGGCTTTCAGCTCTGCAGTGCCTGCAGCGGGTACTGAAAAATAAAGATTCAGCTGCAGTCTAAAAGATCCCCAAGAACTGTAGATGGAGAGTAATACAATAACTTCTCATTGAAAAAGTTCAAATTTTGTGGAGAGCTGCTTCGAGTTCTGATGAGCTCAAGATGGCTTTCAGCTCTGCAGTGCTTGCAGCGGATACAGTCTAAAAGACCCCCTAGAATCGTACATGGAGGGTAATACAATTCTCATTGAGAAATTTCAAATTTTGTGGGGAGCTGCTTCGAGTTCTGATGAGCTCAAGATGGCTTTCAGCTCTGCAGTGCCTGCAGCGGATACAGTCTAAAAGACCCCCTAGAACCGTACATGGAGGGTAATACAATTTTCATTGCGAAAGTTCAAATTTTGTGGAGAGCTGCTTCGAGTTCTGATGAACTCAAGATGGCTATCAGCTCTGCAGTGCCAGCAGCGAGTATTGAAATATAAAAATTCAGCTGCAGTCTAAAAGACCCCAAGAACCGTACATGGAGGGTAATACAATAACTTCTCATTGAGAAAGTTGAAAGTAGCGAAAGCGCTAAAGCTTCTTCAAGTTCTTTCGAGCACAACGATTTGAGCTCTGCAGAGTCAGCAGCATCAGCAGCGGTGGCATCATTAGGATCGTTTGGCAGCCGGGCTTGATCCGAAAATAGATGCTTCAAAAAGGGCTAGCTTATCTGGCAAACTATTGTCACACAATTGAGAAAAAGAAAATTTGATATAAGAAAAAAAGTCGACATTTGAAAGAAAGGAAAAAAATGGTTCAAATTCGGGCCGGAGTGGGAGACAGAGTGTACAGGCCGGGCACGGTTGGCCATGTCTAGACGGCCCCTATCGATTCGATTCCCCGAACGTCCCAGCGACTCGGCAACTCGGGAGAGGGGACCACGAACGCTTCAGTTTACAGCGATGTCTCGGCCGGAGAGCTCCTCGTAGGGCCCGAAATAAAATCCCCCACCCGCGCCGACCGCAATATTCAACCTAATCAAACCATGTGAGTACGTTTTGTTTACATCCGCGAAAGAAAAAAAAAAGTTATCACCGGTAATAAATTTTAATTAGTTGGCACCCCTGTCTGATGATCACCAGCGTCCCCCTGTGAATCTATCATCCTCACAAATCTATCAATAGATTTTTTTTTGCATTCATAAATTATTTCTTAAAAATAAAACCACACCCTTCATATAAAAATTTTTTATCAGACTCTTGATTAAAATTTTTTTCTATCTCTCTCTCCAGTTTTTATACGTGGACAGGGATGAATTAGAGAGAAGGAAGAGGGATGAACAAAAAAAAAATTAAAGGGAGAAAAAAACGGGAGCTCTCCTTTTATATTTGGTCATGCGCGGTTTTTCTCGTTTTTTGCTTCGGGGGTCTAAGCGAAGCCTTCATTTTCTCTCTCGTGTTTTTTTATATCCCATCCCGTTCTATTTTTTGCTGCCTCTTCCACAACAAATTCGCTCTGGAAAACTCTTTGTGAGATGACAATGTAGTAAGAAAAAATGTTTTAAAAATTTCACGTTCAAATTTACAACAGTAAAGTATTGGCCGAATGTCTTATGGCACTTATCCCGAACGTTTCGAATAGTTTACCGGCCGGTTCTTCAATTAGAAGCTTAAGAATCAACAGCGGATGCAGTAGATTCCTGCTATCTTAAGATTCTGCTATAGTTTCTGTAGGTTCTCTGACACCTGACGAAGTAGGCAATTTATTCGTCCCATGATTGGAGGCATCAGTGCCCATCTCTTCAATTAAGATAACTCTCTGGAAGAGAAAAAAATCTGCAGTAGTCTTCTTAGCTAAAGATTTGTCTTCTAGCGCCCACAATTTTCCAAATAATGAAGCTTTGACATCTTAAGAATCAACTGCGGATGCAGATTCCTGCTATCTTAAGATTCTGCTTTAGTTTCTGTAGATTCTCCGACACCATCAACCTCACCAAGTAGGCCATTTATTCGTCCCATGCGTGGAGGCATCAGTGTCCACGGCTTTCAATTGAGATAACTCTCTGGAAGAGAAGAAAATCTGCAGTAGTCTTGTTATCTAAAGATTTTCTTCTAGCGCCCACAATCCTCCGATTGGTTTTCCAAATAATGAAGCTTTGACATCTTAAGAATCAACAGCGGATGCAGCAGATTCCTGCTATAGTTTCTGTAGATTCTCTGGCACCATCAAAAGCCTCACGAAGTCTAGCGCCCACAATCCTTAGATTCGTTTTCCAAATAATGAAGCTTTGACATCTTAAGAATCAACAGCGGATGCAGTAGATTCCTGCTATAGTTTCTGTAGATTCTCTGACACCATCAAAAGCCTCACGAAGTCTAGCGCCCTCAATTCTCAGATTCGTTTTCCAAATAATGAAGCTTTGACATCCTAAGAATCAACAGCGGATGCAGTAGATTCCTGCTATCTTAAGATTCTGCTGTAGTTTCTGTAGATTCTCCGACACCATCAAAAGCCTCATGAAGTAAGCAATTTATTCGTCCCATGCGTGGAGGCATCAGTGCCCATCTCTTCAATTGAGATAACTCTCTGCAAGCTTAAGAAAATCGCAATAACCGCTGTCTTAGCATAAAACTTTCCCTCTTAACACCAGAGGAACCTCTGGCTAGTTTTCTATCTACCAGAGTGTCTGCTGTAGATAGTTCCTGCTCTGTCATCTTAAGAATCAGTTACTCGATTGCTTTGCTACTTAAAAGAGTTTCTCCACCACCTAATAAGTTCTCCACTAGCAGAACTATCTAGAAAGAGCAATAGCAAAATCTATCTATTTGTCAAGAATTCTTTGGTCCAATCTTTATGGTTTAAAAATCCGCTTGATTTGAATTTTATTGTCTTTCACGGTTCCATTTTAGCGAACTATTTTAGTACTCAGCAAAAAAACCAAATTTCATAATGAGCTACTGGAGAAAAAAGAAAATTACGTAATGATTTTATAATTTTTATAACAAAAAAAATGTTTTATTAGAAGGAAGAAAAAATTCCCGGGTTCCATATGGGATCTGGGAAGACAAATTATTCTTCGGGGATAGAAAAGCTCCGAGAAGCCAGAGAGGAAAAAAAATTAGAATAGTTTTTTATAAGGGACGGTGGATGTTTACTTTAAATTTCCACCCTACGGTCTCTTTTCCTCTTGCTTTTTTAAAATATTTTTTTTACTCCTCCGCCAACCCGCCGGCACTAATGGAAAATTTGTTTTTTTATCACGAAATAAATCAACAGTGCCTCCCCCAATGGGAAAATACGGAATTTCCACGAATTTTCAGAGAGAAAGAGAAAATGTTGGGTCCTTTATTTTTAAACTGTCTGGAGTCAGCCCCGACGGGACTGTGTGGTCAAGTGACCTTGAGAAGTGGAGACATTTTTGGACAAAGGATAACAATAACTTCCTTTGTAGACAGATATTCTGATTATTCTTGAAGATTCTTAAGATTTCCGAGCAGAAATCTGCAGTAGCTTTTAGTCTCAGAGCAGTTACAGCATCAGCTGGAGTTGATTCTTAAGATGCCAGAGCCACTGGCATGTAAAGAAACTGTCTGGAGTTAGCCCCGACGGAACTGTGTGGTCAAGTGACCTTGAGAAGTGGAGTCATTTTTGGACAAAGGATAACAATAACTTCATTTGAAGACATATAAACTGATTATTCTTGAAGATTCTTAAGATTTCAGAGCAGAAATCTGCAGTAGCTTTTAGTCTCAGAGCAGTTACAGCTTCAGCTGGAGTTGATTCTTAAGATGCCAGAGCCACTGGCATGTAAAGAAACTGTCTGGAGTTAGCCCCGACGGAACTGTGTGGTCAAGTGACCTTGAGAAGTGAAGACATTTTTGGACAAAGGATAACAATAACTTCCTTTGTAGACAGATATTCTGATTATTCTTGAAGATTCTTAAGATTTCAGAGCAGAAATCTGCAGTAGCTTTTATTCTCAGAGCAGTTACAGCATCAGCTGGAGTTAATACTTAAGATACCAGAGCCACTGGCATGTAAAGAAACTGTCTGGAGTTAGCCCCACCGGAACTGTGTGGTCAAGTGACCTTGAGAAGTGGAGACATTTTTGGACAAAGGATAAAATAACTTCCTTTGAAGACAGATAAACTGATTATTCTTGATGACTCTTAAGATTTTAGAGTAGAAATCTTCAGCTACTACAGTAGCTTTTAGTCTCAGAGCAGCTACAGCGTTGATTCTTAAGATGCCATAGCCAAAACTTCCTTAAGAGCAGGAAGAATGTGTGAACAATTAATTCCTTTGGAGGCTGATATAGAAGACGATCAATCACTGCTACTGCAGTATTCTATATCATATTTTGCTTTTCCTGGGTTCTTCAAGTGCAGGTTTTTTTGGGGTTGCTTTCGTCTGCGGGATCTTTGATACCTAATTCCTATTGAGGAAGAGTTTATTTCTAAAGTAATTAATTTTTCTATGGACGTATATTTGTCCGAGAGTTCCTTCTTGGCTTCATTTCAACCGTAAACATCAAAGTCTTCCTGCTTTTTTTAAAAATTTACGTTATAAAACTTCTTTGCCCCGTACCCGTCTCGAAATAAAGTTCTAAAAACTCGGAGCATAGAGGGGGAGAAGACGGAGATAGAAAAGAGAGAGAGAGAAAAAATCAAATCCGTGAGCCTGTTTATAAAACGCCGCGTCCTTGACAGACAGACAAGGTCGCAGTTCATGGAAGTTCTCGAAAAACGCCGAAACGTCCCTCAAACGAAACACCTGGAACTCGCCATTCTTCGCCTTTTATTCAATATAAAACTTCTTGTGCTGTGATTTCTATTTTGATTGGTTTTTTCATGTCTGAAGAAGGTTTCAAGATGGCTTCAGAACCATAACCTTTCGCTTTAAAATCTTTCTTGAGGGTCAGACACCATGGAGTCAAAATCACCCCTCAAGATAGAGTTCTTTGTTGAATATTCCTTTTGATACCAAAGATCAGTTGGTTTAGCATAAAACACCAGAGGAACCTCCGTTTTTTAGCTACCAGAGTGTCTGCTGTAGATTAAGAAGTTCCTGCTCTGCCATCTTAAGAATCAGTTACTCCATTACTTTGCTACTAAAAATAGTATTCTAGAAAGACTCTATCTTGTGCTGTGATTTCTATTTTGATTGGTTTTTTCATGTCTGAAGAAGGTTTCAAGATGGCTTCAGAGCCATAACCTTTCGCTTTAAAATTCCTTCTTGAGGGTCAGACACCATGGAGTCAAAATCACCCCTCAAGATAGAGTCTTTCTAGAATACTCCTACCTCTGGTTAGTTTTTAACTACCAGAGAGTCTGCTGTAGATAAAGAAGTTCCTGCTCTGCAATCTTAAGAATCTGTTACTCCATTACTTTGCTACTAAAAGTAGTATTCTAGAAAGACTCTATCTTGTGCTGTGATTTCTATTTTGATTGGTTTTTTCATGTCTGAAGAAGGTTTCAAGATGGCTTCCGAACCATAACCTTTCGCATTAAACTTCCTTCTTGAGGGTCAGACACCATGGAGTCGAAATCACTCCTCAAGATAGAGTCTTTCTAGAATACTCCTACCTCTGGCTAGTTTTTTAACTACCAGAGAGTCTGCTGTAGATAAAGAAGTTCCTGCTCTGCCATCTTAAGTATCAGTTACTCCATTACTTGGCTACTTAAAAGTAGTTTCTCTACAACCGAGCCCCAAAAAACAGCTAAACAAACTGATCCTTTGGTATTGAGTGACTCTTTTCTTCGTCGAAATCGCGATGGCAACCCCAAAAAACTATGATTTTCATGTCCCAGTTTTTAGGTTCTGCAGAAGGTTTCCTGCTTAGTGGTCCAGTCCGACAGATTTATGAAGAAGAGAAACGTTCCTTTTGATGGATAATGAAATTTTTTTTTTTTTTTTTTTTTTTTTTGTTTTAATTGTATTAAGCCCAGGGCTTGTTACAAAGGGGGAGGGATCAGACCCAGGCGGGGCTTTCGCCATAATGCCATGGCGCCCTTTTTGGGCCAACTACCAGAGTAGTGGCCTAACTAAATTATCCACAGATTTTGTAGAGGGATATTTTTAATTGGAATTTTACTTCCAACCAAAAATCCCTATACCCAACCTGGGATCGAACCCCGGTCTTCCGTGGTGTGAGTCAGAGACTGAACCCCCCAGCCACGGAGCCGGTTATAATGAAATTTAATTTGAGACGAAAGCAGACCTTTTCATGGCAGCTTTTAATTTTATTGCTGTCAATAATTACATTTTGCTTTCACAAAGCCGTTACGAATGGATCTTTATGGGATTATTAAGGATCGAGCCGTTGTTTTATAGGAGCCTTGAGTTTGTAAAAAAACACCATAAAGCTTAATACTTTATGAAGTGCAGATGTACAGTTTTTCTGCGTTTTCCTGTGCGATTTACTGAATGATTAAAAAAAGGGTAGAGTTTATCAGGGGAGGCTGTAAAAATCCATGAGGCTAACCTTGAATCTTTTTTTCTCTCTCTCTCTTCCCCTCCTTTGTCTCGAGATACGAGCGAGACGGAGAGACCCGCCGCGTCCCTTGGCCTTGAATTCGTAGACTGCCTTTGCCAGAGGCTCCTACTCTCACATATTCGACAATTTCAATTACTCCCCGATACTGCTTTTAAAATCTTCAAATAAAGCGTTATAAATGGTTGGCCGTGAAAGGACAACCCGTTTAGGGTCTACGACCAGTCAACTGCCCTTGGACATAACTCCCTCCCTTCTTTTTTTTTCTTCCTTAAGACCTCTGATGTGCACTGCTTTGAAACGATTTAAAATATTCGAAGAAGCATTTCATTGGGTCACCCCATGAGCTCAGCATTTCAGGGCACCTCAACTCTTTTTGGCTATTACGCCGAATCAAACCATGAAGGATATTTTTTTGTTAGCCACTAAGTGACCTTGAATTTTCTCAAGCGTCTTGCCTGATTAAGGACATTAGCAATGTTGATAAAGGGTTCACTTATGCAGACTTCAAAGCCGACAACTCGCACGCGCTAACGGTTTAATTGTGCCTTGTGAAAGAGAATAAAAGTTACGTAATTGAAAAAACGGACGAGTTCGCACGCGTCTTGAGATAATGCTTTTAAAACCTAGGTCATGGTACCATCATGTCAATAGGCCTCTCGGCTTCTCCGTCCCGCGTCTTCACCACTCCCCAAACCCGAAGAACGTCTCCCCACTTGAGACTATTTTTATTCCTCTCCTTCCACGCTAGATTCTTCTTTTTTTTTCCCTACACTTTTTTATTTTCTGACCCAAAGAAGATTCTTCTATTTTCATAGCGGACGCCGTCTTTTTTTTTCTTTCTCTCTTTTTTACAACCACGTATTTTCCTTTCTCTTTCTTTTTTTTTTTTATTTCTTCTTTTTTAAACTGTTTGAAAACAATTTTATTCTGGAGTTCGTTACCCCCTTTGTTTTGATAAAGCGTATTTGAGTTAGGAAAGCAATGATGGATTGATCCAAGGGTATACTGTTTAAGCCAAATCTATGTACATACTATTACGTCAGAAATGTTGATTATACTGCTATATATGGAACATTGGTACCCCTGCTTTTATCCGCTCCGTCCTCAATTTTGGGGTTTAGCGAAGTTGCACCGACGTGTCAAAAGGCATTTTTTGCCGTACTCGTCCTCGATGGTGTAATGGTTAGCACAGCGGAGATCTATTCCGAAGATGCGGGTTCGAGTCCTGCTCGGGGGCAAATTTTTGTAGTCTCATCTTCCTTCCTGTTTTCATCCCTTCTAATTTAAATTACGTCAGAAATGTTGATTATACTGCTATATATGGAACATTGGTACCCCTGCTTTTATCCGCTCCGTCCTCAATTTTTGGGCTTTAGCGAAGTTGCACCGACGTGTCAAAAGGCATTTTTGCCGTACTCGTCCTCGATGGTGTAATGGTTAGCACAGCGGAGATCTATTCTGGAGATGCGGGTTCGAGTCCTGCTCGGGGGCAAATTTTTGTAGTCTCATCTTCCTGTTTTCATCCCTTCAAATTTAAATTACGTCAAAATGTTAATTATACTGCTATATATGAAACATTGGTACCCCTGCTTTTATCCGCTCCGTCCTCAATTTTTGGGCTTTAGCGAAGTTGCACCGACGTGTCAAAAGGCATTTTTGCCGTACTCGTCCTCGATGGTGTAATGGTTAGCACAGCGGAGATCTATTCTGAAGATGCGGGTTCGAGTCCTGCTCGGGGCAAATTTTTGTAGTCTCATCTTCCTTCCTGTTTTCATCCCTTCAAATTTAGTTTACGTCAGAAATGTTGATTATACTGCTATATATGGAACATTGGTACCCCTGCTTTTATCCGCTCCGTCCTCAATTTTTGGGCTTTAGCGAAGTTGCACCGACGTGTCAAAGGCATTTTTAGCCGTACTCGTCCTCGATGGTGTAATGGTTAGCACAGCGGAGATCTATTCTGGAGATGCGGGTTCGAGTCCTGCTCGGGGGCAAATTTTGTAGTCTCATCTTCCTTCCTGTTTTCATCCCTTCAAATTTAAATTACGTCAGAAATGTTGATTATACTGCTATATATGGAACATTGGTACCCCTGCTTTTATCCGCTCCGTCCTCAATTTTTGGGCATTAGCGAAGTTGTACCGACGTGGAGTGTCAAAAGGCATTTTTTGCCGTTGATGGTGTAATGGTTAGCACAGCGGAGAACTATTCTGAAGATGCGGGTTCGAGTCCTGCTCGGAGGCAAATTTTTGTAGTCTCATCTTCCTTCCTGTTTTCATCCCTTCAAATTTAAATTACGTCAGAAATGTTGATTATACTGCTATATATGGAACATTGGTACCCCTGCTTTTATCCGCTCCGTCCTCAATTTTTGGGCATTAGCGAAGTTGTACCGACGTGGAGTGTCAAAAGGCATTTTTTGCCGTTGATGGTGTAATGGTTAGCACAGCGGAGAACTATTCTGAAGATGCGGGTTCGAGTCCTGCTCGGAGGCAAATTTTTGTAGTCTCTTCTTCCTTCCTGTTTTCATCCCTTCAAATGCCTCCATGATAACCCTGAATTTTGTTGGTTTTTCAGATTGTAATGCACAAAGATGGCCATCAATTTTTCAGCCTCCTTTGCCGCATGCCTAGCAGCAGGCCTGAAAGTACCTCGCCAGTTCATGTATTGTATAGCTCAAGGTAAGCATAGATTGGTTAAAGTCGTAAAAGGTTTAATCCTGTTGAGCAGATGCAGGCGCACCTTATGTTGTGTACAACAAAGATGGACATGGGCCGAACGGTACGACGGTACCTGTTAGCAGTTCGGGAGGCGGCGGTGGAACTCCTCCTAATGGTAACGCTGGAGCTCCCCCGCCGCCACCTCCGGCACAAAACGGTAATCCACCTCCTCCGCCACCGCCTCCGACGCAGAACGGAAGCGGAGAATGGAGCGAACCGTTTGCCGGAAGCCCTCAAGAATCGGCGACTCCTATACAGCAAGCGAGTCCATCACCTCCTTATCCACAACGAAACACTCCTGCCAACAGTCTTCCAGGTAACACGCATCAATTTAAACGCCAAAATTTATCATTTCTTTAGAAGAAGCCACCAATGGTGACCATGAGAACAACACGCAAGATATGCCCTGTGATTTAGGGACGAACACTAACGGCTACTATGCTCCATCTCGCCATCAAATACTATCACCGACGACATTCATGTCATATCTAAAGCAACCAATGGTACTTACATCTTTAAACCCCGGCGATCAAGACTTCCATTCAGGTAAATTTTTCAAACACAAACCATTTTTAATTCTTTCTCTTAAATAAGTGTTTCGACCAGGAATGCCGGATCTTCTTAGTAATGGACTGAAGGGCTCGAATAACTCGCAGTCTATGGGAAAAAATGGGGAGTTGAGGCTTTTCAAGTGTTTGACCTGCGGAAAAGACTTCAAGCAGAAATCGACGTTGCTTCAGCACGAAAGGATACATACGGACTCACGTCCCTACGGATGTACCGAATGCGGAAAGAGGTTCAGACAGCAGTCCCACCTCACGCAACATCTTCGGATACACGCCAACGAAAAACCGTTCGCGTGCGTCTACTGCGAAAGGACCTTCAGGCAACGCGCTATCCTCAACCAACACCTCAGAATCCATTCAGGTAACCAAAATTCATTCTTATCCACCAAAAAACGTCCCCGCTAGATACAAAATCGTTAATATTTTTACAGATTTCGGATCTTCGAATAAAAAATCGAATCATAAGCATTTTCTCGATGTGAGTCATGATAAACGAGACATTCGAGTACCTGTAAACGGAAAGGGTAGGCCTAAGTTGGTGTGTCACGAATTTTGTTTTGTGTCCCAAGTTTTTTTTTTTACCGCATGTCTCTTCCCATCAAACCCGCCAGTAAAATGCAATTAGGCCCTTTTAATTCGTGGAAAAAGTCATTTGAAAACGCCCATGTTGAGTGATAAGCACTGCGGGTTCTCGCCGAAACGCGGTTTTCATAATATTTGATCAAATATTTTTACAAGCGTTACTATTAATCTGATGGAGTCCATTGTAGGCTCATTTTAAAGGGAATCGGATTTGGAAACTTGTAGTTCGTTCTAAAAATCATGTACTAGTTATTGGTAAAATCTCACTTTTTGACGGTTCGTAACTCCGAAACCATTCACTTTAGCCAAGTTATGTGCTTAATTTTTTTTGTAGGAAATTCAATTTAGATTATTTTTATACTTAATAACTTTTGCGCTAAACCTATTAGTTTTCGAGATATTTGGTCAAAACTTATAAAAACCGTTCTTTGACACCGGCCATCAGATATGCGGCGTTGTCGATTCGCCTAAAATGTTCTAAAAATCACGTTATTGCTACATCTCACTATTTGACGGCTCGTAACTCCGAAACCATTCACTTTAGAAAAGTTATGTGCTAAATTCTTTTTGTCGGAAATTCAATTTAGATTATTTTTGTACTTAATAAGTTTTGCGCTAAACCTAATAGTTTTCGAGATATTTGGTCAAAACTTATAAAAACCGTTCTTTGACACCGGCCATCAGATATACGGCGTTGTCGATTCGCCAAAAATGTTCGTTCTAAAAATCACGTTATTGCAAAATCTCAGTTTTTGACGGCTCGTAACTCCGAAACCATTCACTTTAGCAAAGTTATGTGTTTAATTTTTTTTGTCGGAAATTCGATTTAGATTATTTTTGTACTTAATAATTTTTGCGCTAACCCTAATAGTTTTCGAGATATTTGGTCAAAACTTATAAAAACCGTTTTTTGACACCGGCCATCAGATATACGGCGTTGTCGATTCGCCAAAATGTTCGTTCTAAAAATCACGTTATTGCTAAATCTCATTTTTTGACGGCTCGTAACTCCGAAACCATTCACTTTAGCAAAGTTATGTGCTAAATTCTTTTTGTCGGAAATTCAATTTAGATTATTTTTATACTTAATAACTTTTGCGCTAAACCTATTAGTTTTCGAGATATTTGGTCAAAACTTATAAAAACCGTTCTTTGACACCGGCCATCAGATATTCGGCGTTGTCGATTCGCCTAAAAATGTTCGTTCTAAAAATCAAGTTATTGCTAAATCTCACTTTTTGACGGCTCGTAACTCCGAAACCATTCACTTTAGCAAAGTTATGTGCTAAATTCTTTTTGTCGGAAATTCAATTTAGATTATTTTTGTACTTAATAACTTTTGCGCTAAACCTATTAGTTTTCGAGATATTTGGTCAAAACTTATAAAAACCGTTCTTTGACACCGGCCATCAGATATTCGGCGTTGTCGATTCGCCTAAAATGTTCGTTCTAAAAATCAAGTTATTGCTAAATCTCACTTTTTGACGGCTCGTAACTCCGAAACCATTCACTTTAGCAAAGTTATGTGCTAAATTCTTTTTGTCGGAAATTCAATTTAGATTATTTTTGTACTTAATAAATTTTGCGCTATACCTAATAGTTTTCGAGATATTTGGTCAAAACTTATAAAAACCGTTCTTTGACACCGGCCATCAGATATTCGGCGTTGTCGATTCGCCTAAAATGTTCGTTCTAAAAATCACGTTGTTGCTACATTTCACTTTTTGACGGCTCGTAACTCCGAAACCATTCACTTTAGCTAAGTTATGTGCTAAATTCTTTTTGTCGGAAATTCAATTTAGATTATTTTTGTACTTAATATTTTTTGCGCTAAACCGATTAGTTTTCGAGATTTTGGTCAAAACTTATAAAAACCGTTCTTTGACCCCGGCCATCAGATATACGGCGTTGTCGATTCGCCTAAAATGTTCGTTCTAAAAATCACGTTATTGCTAAATATCACTTTTTGACGGCTCGTAACTCCGAAACTATTCACTTTAGCAAAGTTATGTACTAAATTTTTTTTGTCGGAAATTCAATTTAGATTATTTTTATACTTAATAAATTTTGCCCTAAATCTACTAGTTTTCGAGATATTTGGTCAAAACTTATAAAAACCGTTTTTTGACACATCAGATATGCGGCGTTGTCAAAAGAAAACTTTTCCCATAAATTAAAGTTTATGCCCTTTAATTGCACCCTAATGCACATTGCATGGTCAACACGATGCAACAGGTGTAGTGGTTTCTATGTAAATATCAGTTAGCTGTACAAATTTGGGCTCCCCATAGGCTCTCTGCCTGAAAAAACGTTTTTAAGACTGTACATATTGAATTTTGGGCATGTTACGAAATTGCACGTAAATTTTTTATGAATGGAAGTCTTCTTTTTGCAGATGTGAGCCCGCATTTGCTGTATAAAAACGGTCAGCTTTGGCCTCAAGATGTGCCGTTCCCTGGTGACAATAAAGAAGCTCTTCTAGGCCTAGCACATCATCAAGGATTCGACGGTCAACATGACCCAGGGGCGCAGTGCTTCCCCGATGGTACCATTAACCAATTTCCTGCTTACTTCAAAGACGCCAAAGGTAAGAAAAGCGCTTTTCTTCATACAAAATCTTGAAGGCATCAGATGCATTTTCTGTTAGACTTTTTCTCCTCAATGACGGGGGGGTTTTTTATCGGGAAGGGTGTCATTAATTTCTTTCGTATTCTTTCTATCGACCAGCGACGTCTCATGGTTTGATTTTTTTCCACGCAGAGCGCTTACTTCTGAAGCGGAGGGTGAAGGGGGGCATAAAAAAACAATCTTTCCAGCATCCACATTCTTTTTCCCACACTCCAGTTCTTAATGCGTTATTGGTCCAATCTTTACCAAATATTTACCAAATTTTCACCAAATACTCCTTATATTAAAAATAATTTATTGGAGTAGGGAAAAATTTGGCATATAGCGCCCCCGTGGTTTGGCTAGTCTTGAAGTTGAAACATCGTACGTTTCTTGTTTATTTTTAAACGATTCACCAGTTTGTACTTGATGACGTAGATTCCCCGTTTATGACGTCATCTCACGTCTCCCCACCATTTTCTTCTTTCACATTTCTTTTTTTTTTCTTCTTCCAATTTCTGTAAACTCGGAAAGGTTTAATGGCTGTTATTTATAAAAAAAAAAGTAAATAAAAATAAACTGTGAAGATTCATACGTATGGTGCGAGATTCCTTACTATTGTATTAATATCAAGTATTGATTTTTCTCTTAACCCCCTTTCGCTATGCCTTCGTAAACATTTCCCTTTCAAATGTTGCCCTCTTTGATCTTTAAAATAATGGAAGATTCGGAACGCGAGACTATCGTAAGACTCACGACTGCCGGACATTTCGACGATGAAGGTATAGCAATAATTTTAAGAAGGAAAAGATTTCTTTTTCTTCAAAATGAAGTGTCGCCCAAAATAGATTGGACGGATTTAATCTTTTGCCCTTCAAGCCAAAGAAGATTTTGTTTAATGTATGTTGAAAAAATGGCCTTATTTATATTATTTTGTAGGTGTAGCGCATGGCATAATTGGCCAAAATGGGAAGGGTATACCGGAGATGATACAGAATGGACGGCAGGCAGGTATGCCGCTGTATGTGCGATGTCCTATATGTCAGAAGGAGTTCAAACAAAAGTCGACGTTGCTTCAACATGGCTGCATCCATATAGAATCTCGTCCGTACCCGTGCGCAGAATGCGGTAAACGGTTCAGACAGCAGTCTCATCTTACGCAGCATCTGCGGATACACACCAATGAAAAACCGTACGGTTGCCTCTACTGCGGTCGGAACTTCCGACAGCGCACCATCCTCAACCAACACGTTCGGTAATAACCAAAATCTCAAAAACAGTAATTCCCTCTGTTATTTTACTATTTTTTTTTAACAATTATTTTAACTGTCCCTAAAGGAGCTGCACAACACAAAAAGTAAGTCACTGACTTTTAAATATTCAAGAGTGAATTATTATTTGGTTGTTGCACATTTGAAATTTCAATTTAAAACATGAAGCTTTTTTATCTTTTCAATTGGGTTTTTTAAAAAAGTCTTCCTTTAAATTGTTTGTTTATCCTTATATTCTTGTCCTAAAACTATTTTTGTATTGTGTGCGCCTTTTATTGTATACAGAGTGTCTACTTATCAGTGAAATTGTCCAATTCGTTAAGATTAGACCTGAAATTAGGTACGACTATCATGCAGCATTGGCAAGCCTGTAAATACAACCCTTGGAATCAGTTGGCATGCCTTCAAAATGAAGAAACCAGCAGGTTCCATTCTACCCATCTTCTAATGATAGTAGTCATATACTAAGACATTGCTGCGATAATGGCTTGCTTGTTAATACCGTGAAACGGCATGCTTGCAAATAGCAGTGCTGTAGATTCTACAATTGCGGATCTATCAAGGTTATGACTGCATTAAGACATTGCCGCGATAATCGCTTTCCTGTCTAAGTTAACAACACCATGAAATGGCATGCCTGCAAACAGCAGTGCTGCAGATTCTATAAGTTCTAATCTATCTCCCAAGGTTATGACTGCATAAGACATTGCGGTGATAATGACTTGCCTGTCTAAGTTAACAGCACCATATGGCATGCCTGCAAATAGCAGTGCTGTGGATTCTACAAGTCCTGATCTATCTCCCAGATGACAGCGCAATAATGTCTTGCCTGTCAAGCTTATTATGTACCATACAATCAGTTGGCACGCCTGCAAATAGCAGTGCTGTAGATTCTACAAGTGCTGAATCTCCCAGGGTGATGACTGCGTAAGACAGTACCGTGATAATTGCTTGCCTGTCTAAGTTAACAACACCATGAAATGGCATGCCTGCAAATAGCAGTGCTGTAGATTCCACAAGTGCCGATCTATCAAGGTTATGACTGCATAAGACATTGCCGAGATAATCGCTTACCTGTCCAAGTTAACACCATGAAATGGCATGCCTGCAAATAGCAGTGCTGTAGATTCTACAAGTGCTGATCTATCTCCCAGGATGATGACTGCGTAAGACATTACCGCAATAATGTCTTGCCTGTCAAGGTTATAATGTACCATACAATCAGTTGGCATGCATGCAAATAGCAGTGCTGTAGATTCTACAAGTGCCGATCTTTCAGGGTCATGACGGCATAAGACCTTGCTGCGATTATGCGATTATTATTGCCAGTCAAGGTTGTTACCATGAAATCATTTGGCATGCCTGCCAGCAGCAGTGTAGATTTAACAATTGCTGATCTATCAGTGTATAGACTGCAAAAGACATTGACTTGATAATGGCTTGCCTGTCAAGTTTACTACCAATCAGTTGGCATGCCTGCAGACAGCAGTGTAGATTCAACAAGTGCCGATATATCAGTGTTATGACTCTATAAGACCGTGATAATGGCTTGCCTGTCAAGGTTATTACCAATCAGTTGGCATGCCTGCAAACAGCAGTGTAGATTCAACAAGTGCCGATTTATCAGTGTTATGACTGCATAAGACCGCGATAATGGCTTGCCTGTCAAGTTTATTACCAATCAGTTGGCATGCCTGCAAATAGCAGTGTAGATTCAGCAAGTGCTGATCTATCAGTGTTATGACTGCATAAGACTGCGATTATGGCTTGCCTGTCAAGGTTATTACCTATCAGTTGGCGTACCTGCAAATAGCAGTGTAGATTCAGCAAGTGCTGATCTATCACGCGGTCTTATGACTGCATAAGACCGCGATAATGGCTTGCCTGTCAAGGTTACTACCAATAAGTTGGCATGCCTGCAAATAGCAGTGTAGATTCAACAAGTGCCGATTTATCAGTGTTATGCGTAAGACCGCAATAATGGCTTGCCTGTCTAGGTTACTACCAATCAGTTGGTATGCCTGCAAATGCTATAGGTGCTACGATGTCTTGACAAGATTGAATCTTATTTTTGTTATCTCAATTTTCAAGGGTTCTATTTTTATCTCAAGGTCACACCCAACTCCTTTTCTTTAGATGTTGTCTAAATGTTTATAGTAGACACTCTGTATTTTATTGTTACTTTTGACTATTTAAAGTTCCTAATTGTTAATGTTTTATTTAAAGGATACATACGGGCGAGAAACCTTACAAGTGCTCGCAATGTGGAAAGGACTTCCGTCAGAAAGCGATTTTAGACCAACATACGCGAACGCATCAAGGCGACCGCCCGTATTGCTGCCCAATGGCCAACTGCCGCCGGCGGTTCGCATCCGAGCCCGAACTCAAACGTCACGTCGACAACCATATGAACCCACACGCGGGTAAACGGCGGACGCTCTCTCATCCGCAGGGGGTTGTCAAACCTGAACTTTATCTTCCCCAGTGTTACACCCCTGCAGCCGCTGCGGCCGCGTTTCAACAACAATACTCCATGTCGCAACTCCTCCAACCCCCTCCTCAAAGTACAACATTAGTCCAATAGCTGAAATACCGTGCCTAAAGACTCACATTCCTTTTTTTTTATATATAAAACCGAAAAGCTTTTTTTTCTGCCTTACTATAATCTTCATTTTAAAGTCTTTCACAAGTCCTCTTTTTTTTGGCCTAAAAGTTTATCATGCACATCGAAAGCATCAGCCAAAGCTTCTTGGTGCAACCATTTTTTGTGCTGCCAAAATTTTCCGCATCCTAAATGATTCCTACCTCGTTTTTCAACGTGTTTTCTCAGGGAATTTCCAGTGGACAGTGAAATATTTAATGTACATACAGAGTTGAGCGTATTCATATTTCAGAGTTGAGCGTATTCATATTTTATCTTGAATTCATACTTTTCTTTAAGGAGGTATGATGGTTTTTAAGTGAGTTGCTTTGCAAATTTTTGTTGTTAACAACGGTTTTCGGTTTTTCCCTTCTATCTCGGAAACCGTCGCACAAAACGAAAAAATGTCCTAAGTAAAAGTTGTAGGTACTGAAATTTACTACATAAAATATGTTATTAGTTTTTTCCGTCAGAGCAATACTTTAGGAGATATGGAAGTATTTAAGTTGGTTGCTTTGCAAATTTTTGTTGTTAACAACGGTTTTCGGTTTTTCCCTTCTATCTCAGAAACCGTCGCTCAAAACGAAAAAACGTCATAAGTAAAAGTCGTAGCTACGGAAATTTCCTACAAAAAAGACCTCATTGGTTTTTTTTGTCAGAGCAATACTTAAGGAGATATGAGGGTTCTTAAGTGAGTTGCTTTGCAAATTTTTCGTTGTTAACAACGGTTTTCGGTTTTTCCCTTCTACCTCGGAAACCGTCGCTCAAAACGAAAAAATGTCCTAAGTAAAAGTTGTAGGTACAAAGATTTCCTACAAAAATTTCTTTATTCATTATTTGCGTAAGAGCAATATTTAAGGGGTTATGAGGTTAAAACTAATAATCCTACAGAGCCTGTCTGAAAACATAAAACCTTCATATCTCCTAAAATATTGCTCTGACCGAAAAAACCAATAAGATATTTTATGTAGTAAATTTCTGTAGCTACAACTTTTACTTAAGACATTTTTTCGTTTTGAGCGACGGTTTCCAAGATAAAAGGGAAAAACCGAAAACCGTTGCTCACAACGAAATATGTGCAAAGCAACCATAAAACCCTCATATCCCCTTAAATTAATAATCTATTGCTATGATAAAGTGAATATGCCCAACTCTGCATAAAATTGTTAAAATGTTTATTTTAAATTTTATTTTTTATTTTTGTTTATTCAAGCTTCAAGCTCAAATGCAATATTAGTTATTAGCAATACTTGTGCCTAATAGGTATTTGTGTGATTTTTTTTTTCCATTCAGGACATCGGCCAGAACAATCATGCCAACTGCGGCAAAAAAATTTTTTTTTTCCTTTTATATGATCTCTTTTGTTTCTTCCGATCTATGTATTAAATGCTGTCTATGTATATATTTGTATATATGTAAAAATATTATTTTTATAATTTTTAACTTAACGCCAATCCATCTTTGTAAGAGAAGGATAATCGGACTGAAAGAAATGCTGTGATAGAACTTTTCCTTTTTTATTTTTGTTTTATGGGTGCTGCTTTTTTCATGTCCTTTTATTATTTTTATTATTTTTATGTGCCATTTTTATTACACCTCAACTGGGAGTTGCTTTCAAGGTACAAAATCGAGGTGTCTTTTATTTTTATTTAAGTACAATTTAGAGCCTAGCTCTGAAAACAAGATGGATTGGTATTTTTGCAATAATTTTGAGTAAATTGTTAAATATTAAAAAGAAAATAGTTATTGTAAATAATAATAAAAAGAAAATTTACAAAAAAAAAAAATGTTTTTTCTTTCCTATTTGTAATGTATACGAAATAAATTACGTTACCGAAATTTTAAAATCTACATTTTGTGATCTTTGATTACTTTGTCGATTAAAGTTATCCCTTGAAGGCAAGATTTGGCGAGATGTTCTTGAAAATAGGAATCGCTGGTTTTATAATATGAATACAAATCGTTGTTTATAAAAAGCGAGCTGTAGTTAACGCTGAATTTCTGTTCGGCGATATCGTGGATGAAATTTCTCAGCGAAACTTTCTCGTTGCCGATCAAAGCTTGGAAATGTCGTTCGACCAGTTTAGGACGAAGAAACAACAAATTTTCGCTTTCTGAAATAAAAAATAATTAAATAATTAATTTTTTATGTTTTCTTACTTCTGGAAAAAATGAGGCTTGAAAGGATGCATGTCATGTGGTTGAAATCTGCCGTTTTCTGGATGGTGCTTGACGAAAACATCCGTGGTTCTTCAAATAAATACCAATCGGCTTTCGGAATTTTTGTTTCTATTTTGCTTGCCTATTTAAAAAACAAGTTGGATAGAGCCAAGCTATGTCAACTCCATCACATCCTGCTGGTCGACTTCATTGCACCCAGCTGTTTGATATGGTCAAAATTGTGGATTTCATAAGATCGACCAGCTGGTTGTAATGAAGTTGAGCAGTTGGATGGAGTTGACAGATATGTCCTGGCTTTGTTTACATGTACTCTACAGCTAGACGCTAAACGACCAGCTGAGTGCAAACTCGAACAACTAGGTGTTATAGAGGTGGCAAGCCTGATCATTATTTCTATTTTGCTTGCCTATTAAAATAAATGAGTTAGAAAACGCCAAAAAGTTGGCACCACAGTTTTCATGGTTAGCCGTGCTATGTCAACTCCATCACATCCTACTGCTCAACTTTAGTGCACCCAGCTGTTTGATATGGTCAAAGTTGTAGATTTCACAAGATCGACCAGCTGAGTCATGGCTTTGTTTACATGTGCTCTACAGCTCGACAGTGAACTACCAGCTGAGTGCAAACTTGAACAACTAGGTGTTATAGAGGTGGCAAGCCTGATCATTGTCATTTGTTTCTATTTTGCTTGCCTATTTAAAAAAAAAAACAAGTTAGAAAGCGCCGAAAAGTTGGCCGATAGGCCACAGTAATGGCAAGGCGTGCTATGTCAACTCCTACTGGCCGACTTTATTGCACCCAGCTGTTTGATATGGTTGAAGTTGTAGATTTCACAAGATCGAACAGCTGGGTGTGATGAAGTTGAGCAGTTGGATGGAGTTGACAGAGATGTCATGGCTTTATTTACATGTGCTCTACTGCTCGACACTGAACAATCAGCTGAGTGCCAACTTGAACAACTAGGTGTTAAAGAGGTGGCAAGCCTGATCATTGTTTCTATTTTGCTTGCCTATTAAAATAAGTGAGTTAGAAAACGCCAAAAAGTTGGCACCACAGTTGTAATCCAAGCCGTGCTATGTCAACTCCATCACATCCTACTGGTCGACTTTATTGTACCCAGCTGTTTGATAAGGTCAAAGTTGTAGATTTCACAAGATCGACCAGCTGGGTGTAATGAAGTTGAGCAGTTGGATGGAGTTGACAGAGATGTCATGGCTTTGTTAATATGTGCTGTACAGCTGGACATAGAACTACCAGCTGAGTGCAAACCTGAACAACTAGGTGTTATAGAGGTGGCAAGCCTGATCATTGTTCCTATTTTGCTTGCCTATTAAAATAACAAGTTAGAAAGCACCGAAAAGTTGGCCGATAGACCATAGTAATGGCAAGCCATGCTATGTCAACTCCTACTGGCCGACTTTATTGCACCCAGCTGTTTGATATGGTCAAAGTTGTAGATTTCACAAGATCGACCAGCTGGGTGTAATGGAGTTGAGCAGTTGGATGGAGTTGACAGAGATGTCATGGCTTTGTTACTTGTGCTTTACAGCTGGACATTGAACTACCAGCTGAGTGCAAACTACAACAACTAGGTGTTTACAGGTGGCAAGCCTGATCATTGTTTCTATTTTCTTGCCTATTAAAATAAGTGAGTTAGAAAACGCCAAAAAGTTGGCACCACAGTTGTCATGCCAAGCCGTGCTATGTCAACTCCATCACATCCTACTGGTCAACTTCTTTGCACCCAGCTGTTTGATATGGTCTACTTCATTGCACCCAGCTGTTTGAAATGGTCAACTTAAGTTGTAGATTTCACAAGATCGACCTGCTGGGTATAATGAAAAGCAGTTGGACATGACGGAGTTGACTCTGAGATTGCATGGCTTTGTAGCATACTGTGCTCTAAAGCAGGACATTGAACTACCAGCTGAGTGCCAACTCAAACAGGTGTGATAGAGGTAGCAAGCTTGATCAGCTGGGTGTGATTAATGAGTTAGAAAACGCCAAAAAGTTGGCAACACAGTTGTCATGCCAAGCTGTGCTATGTCAACTCCATCACATCCTGCTTATCGAATTTATTGCACCCAGATGTTTCATATGGTCAAAGTTGTAGATTTCACAAGATCGACCAGCTGGGTGTAATGAAGTTGAGCAGTTGGATGTAGTTGACAGAGATATCACGGCTTTGTTTACATGTGCTGAACAACTGGACATTGAACTACCAGTGCAAACTCTAACTAGGACTGATAAAGGTGGCAAGCCTGATCAGCTGTGTGTGATAGAGTTGACTGCAATTAGAAAGTTTTGTGTACACCGGTGCACTACGGCTGAATGCTTGGTGTAGTGAAAACAAGCTGAGTGCAATCAAGTTTACCACATTGACCAGCATACAAAGCCCTAAAATCTCCTCTATTGCACCTGGTCAATTATATTTACAGCGAGCTAACCAGTCTTGCCAACTGTATTACATCCTGCTGCTCTATCTGTTTAGAAAAAAATAAATTACAAACCACGTCAAAAACAGGGAAGACAGAGCTACTATCAGTACTTAAACCGATTTCATCGACTCTCCAATCCATAAGATACTTTTTGTTGCAGTCAATCAGAGACCAACTGACAGCATTGACATCGATATTGACAGATACGAATTCATGGATTCTCTAAAACAAAAATGTATTTGAAAAGAAGGAAAGATCAAAGTTACTGTATTTGGTTGGAGCTGAGGAGTGACTAGAGACAAGCGCGATCTTGTCTTTTTGACGATTTCATCTCCTTCCTTTTTATCCAATAATTTGGCGCATAAAGTTCGCAGAGTTTTCGGCCCAATGCCAGCGACTTGCAGAAGATCTTCGAGATTCTTAATACTTCCATTTTTCTTTTTGAACAATCCTATATTCTTAACAAGCTTTTCACCAATTGTTTTGCTGAAAGAAAAAATTACTTTAAAAGCAACATTTGACTTATCTAACCTCGTTTCTGGGTTTAGGTTGTTCAATTTCTCTAAAATTTTAAGTTGTTCTTCAGTTGTATAGGAACTTCTTTGGACGGCAGATGTGACTATTCCCGCATTCTAGAAAAATAAAAAAGGTATTTTTTATATTGATAAAACAAATGATAGGTGAAGAAATAATTGCCATTTGGTCAATTCTGTTGCACTAAGCTGTTTTGTTATTACAAGCAGTATGCAGCAGTAGAGCAAGCATACAGTCAACTCTATTGTACTCATTGGGTCAACCAGGGCATCTCTTTCTCACCCAGCTGGTCGATCTGATCGATACTATTGCAACCAGCTGTTTAACTCTAGTGCACTCACATGTTTGTAACACTACACCAAGCAGTTGTGCACCGGTATGTGTACAAATCTTTAATAGTGGTCAACTCCATCGCATCCAGCTGGTCGATCTGGTCAACTCTAGCACACCCAGCTGGTCAATCAATGGTCGATCTGGTCAACTCTAGCACATCCAGCTGGTCAATCAATACTTTATGGCAACCAGCTGTACAACTCTAATGCACTCAAATGTCTGGCACACTATACCAAGCAGTTGTGCACCGGTATGTATAAAAATCTTTAATAGTGGTCAACTCTATCGCACCCAGCTGAACGATCTTATCAACTCTATTGCAACCAGCTGTTCAACTATACTGCACTCTCTTGTTTAGAACACTACCCCAAGCAGTTGTGCACCGGTAGAATGCAAATCTTTAATAGTAGTCAACTACATCGCACCCAGCTGGTTGATCTGGTAAACTCTAGCACACCCAGCTGGTCGATCACAACATTAATGCAACCAGCTGTTCATCTCTAATGCACTCACATGTTTAGCACACAACGCCAAGCAGTGGAGCACCAGTATGTATACAACATTGAACAGAGGTAAACTCCATCGCATCTAACTGGTCGATCTGGTCAACACTATCGCACCCAGCTGGTCGATCACAACTCTGTTGCAACCAGCTGTTCAACTCTAGTGAACTCAGATGTTTGGAACGCAATGCCAACCTGTGGTGCACCAGTATGTATGCAACTCTTCAATAGTGGTCAACACTGTCGCATCCAGCTGTCGATCTGGTCAACTCTATTGCGCCCAGCTGGGTTAAATATGACCGTCAAAAACCTCATTTTTGAAATGTACTACACTCAACAGGTTGCTATTACCAACAAGTAAACTCAGCCAACACCTACTAGATATGCATTCGGAGTTCTTCCGGTCACCGGTCTTACCTTTGTTAGTACAGAACTATGGCCGATAGATAGCAGGCGGTGCGCTTTCGAGATGTACCCCGCCATAGCAGCCCCCTCCCGCCTCGCCAAAGCCGACCTATTACCGAGTTCACCGTTCTCCGTTGGTTCCTCTAGTTTCTTTCTTTTCACTAATAAACAAAACAATTTAATAACAAGTTTTATTTTAATTATAAATAAATAATCATGCCTGATCTATCTCATCGTTTATTTTAAGGTAAGAAGTAGAACCCTTTTTCTTCCTATTTGTTATTTTAAGACTAAATTACCTTTTCTCCTTTGATTTGGCGGTTAAAACTATTATCATCAGTGTTGTTTATTTAAATAATTTATTCACGTATTATTTATGCGTTTTGTTTTTGTTTTATTAAGCGGGAAATTCGTTATTTTTGAGTTTTGTCTTTGAAGAAGGTTATCAGAAAATTAGGTTGTTTGTTGGAGTTGGAGACATTACTGTGACGTAGACTCCGGGACTATTTTGAGTCTGAATTTTTAAAATAATCGTTTTCCGTGTTTTCATTGGTTGAATATGTTGAGAATTTTGGGGGTGAATTTTATGTTATCGGTGCTTGGAGCCTATGCGGCATTTAACAAGTTTGGTGTTGATCAGCTGGGTGCGATAGAGTTGAATATATATCGACCAGCTGGGTGCAATAGAGTTGACTATGTAGACCAGCTGGGTGCGATAGAATTGACTTATCGACCAGCTGGGTGCGATGGAATGACTATGTCGATCAGCTGGGTGCGATGGAGTTGACTATGTCGACCAGCTGGGTGCGGTAGAATTGACTATGTAGACCAGCTGGGTGCCCTAGATTTGACTATATCGACCAGCTGGGTGCTATAGAATTGACTTATCGACCAGCTGGGTGCTATAGAATTGACTTATCGACCAGCTGGGTGCGATAGAGTTGACTATGTCGACCAGCTGGGTGCGGTAGAATTGACTATGTAGACCAGCTGGGTGCCCTTTTGACTATATAGACCAGCTGATGCGATAAAATTGACTTATCGACCAGCTGGGTGCGATGGAGTTGACTTTGTCGACCTGCTGGGTGCGGTAGAATTGACTATGTAGACCAGCTGGGTGCCCTAGATTTGACTATATCGACCAGCTGGGTGCGATAGAGTTGACTATATCGCCTAGCTGGGTGCGATAGAATTGACTATATCGACCAGCTGGGTGCGATAGAGTTGACTATATCGCCTAGCTGGGTGCGATAGAATTGACTATATCGACCAGCTGGGTGCGATAGAGTTGACTATATCGCCTAGCTGGGTGCGATAGAATTGACTATATCGACCAGCTGGGTGCGATAGAGTTGACTATATCGCCTAGCTGGGTGCGATAGAATTGACTTATCGACCAGCTGGGTGCGATAGAGTTGACTACATCGTCCAGCTGGGTGCGATAGAGTTGAACACATCGTCCAGCCGGGTGCGATAGTTTTTAAATAAACCATTTATTTATTTATTCTTCCTATGAGCATAGAGCTCGTTAGAGCAAAAATACAAGTTTAATAACTGATACACTCTTATCGTTTAAAAGATACCAATTTTAAAAGAAAATATTGTAGGTCGAGTTGGCTTTATCGACCAGCTGGGTGCGATAGAGTTGACTATATCGACCATCTGGGTGCGATAGAGTTGACTCTATCGACCAGCTAGGTGCGATCGAGTTGACTCTATCGACCAGCTAGGCGCGATAGAGTTGGGGTATTGTAATCTCGAAAACGGCGGTAATTTTAATCACTTTTTATGCTCGTGTCCCAGTCTCTCCGATCTTCGTTTTAAGTATTTAAATAAATCCACCCTTTCTTTTGAGTTTCTCACCGAATTTCTATCAAATCCTGATCCGAATTGTCAATTGGTTTGCCGGCTCTCGTCCTTTATCTCCTTAAGTTTAAAAAAAAGAACTAATATTCTGCCTAAATTTTAAATTTTAGTTAGTGAACTTTATTTTAGCTTTTGTTTTGAATTTTATTCTAATTATGAATTTTTTTGTACTTATAATGTGTATCTTGTAATAACCGAAAGGCTTATACAAATAAAATATAATAATAATAATAGAGTTGGGGTAGGGTCTATCAGAACTCACAGGGTAAGAGGACTAAGTCCACTGTGCCGGCCGTCCGTCCCCAAGTTTTTCGGAAAGCACCACATCCTCAATCAGAACAGCTCTAGATCAGCTTACCTCAATAGAATCGACCTAAAGGGTGTGTTTCCCTGCGGTCTCGTATCCCAAATCCGTCCTTTAAAAGAAAATAGGGTAGGTCGAGTTGTCTTTATAGACTAGCTGGGTGCGATAGAGTTGACTACATCGACCAGCTGGGCGCGATAGAGTTGGGGTAGGGTTTCTTCAATCAGAACTCACAGGGTAAAAGAACTAAGTCTACTGTGACGGCCGTCCGTCCCTAAGTTTTTCTGAAAACACCACATCCCCAATCAAAACCGCTCTAGATCAGCTTACCACAATAGAATCGACCTAAGGGCGATTCCAGGTACTCCCCCGCCTATTTCCTCCTCCAACAACTCGAAAACTATACGTTTTAGGTATATTTTTTAACCCAAGTTGTATGCATGCCTACTTATACAATAGGTTTATTGTATAAATCGCGCGATTGGGATCGCATGAGTCGTATCATTGGACCGCCCACTGGTTAAAAAAAAATCATGATCGTTAGTGCTTGCTTTCGAACGTATAAGCAAAAGTCAAGGTCACCTCGGGCGAAACGGTCTAAAATGCATTGCTGGCTTTTATAATACCCCAAGATCCTAAATAAAATAATGACTGCTGCTTTGTTTATATAGTCTGGAGTTATCATATTTGTGTTTTCCCTATTTTGGGTGTCCGGAAGGTCACCCTCAGGTACACCAATCGCTATTTTATTGTCTGAACAGGCGTTTGCCGTCGATCATTGGCTCTTTGCTCTCTTAGCCACCCGATGACGTCATCACTTACTAATCCTTCCCTACTAAAATTTTCTTTTCTCTTATCCTTGTTTTCCGATTTTCAATTTTGCCGATTGTTGTCAATGATCGAGAGCTCGCTAAGCATGCGCTGTTGCAACTCCCCCCTCCCATAGACTCATGCCAACTGGCAACGCCGCCTTCCGTCATTAAATTTCTTCCCCTAGTAGTTTTGAAATAAAATTTAGAAACTACATCAATTTTACTTCAGCGCAACTATAACTTTCATTTCCCACTTTTAAACTCAAAATTTTGTTTAAATTATGATTCTTCTATATTTTCATAATTAGTGTATTGATGGATGGATTGTTATAAACATTTTTGACCGTAACCTACTCGAAAAGTAGAGCGTTGACCCGGTTCAAGGACACGGAATAACCATATAGATATCGAGAAGAAAAATTTCACTGCCATTGAAATCGCTTCTCATTTTTTCAATTTTCTCAAAAAGATATTGTAATACCCTCCAGTTTTTGGGAGTGGGTCTTCCTGTTAACGTCCGGCCGGCTCAATAGACAAGAAAGAAGACCACTGGTCTATACATAGGCCCCCGTTCAATAAAATCGTGCGCTTCAGCTAAACGAATCGCATTGATCGCATCTGTGAATGGACGACGCAATTCATTTCGCGTAGGAATAGAGAAAGAAATAACGAGAAAATCTAGTAACAATTATTCAAACGCAATGCTTAGAGTTTCCTTCCCGATCTCAGGCGATTTAAATCGCTCGAGTTGGAGACGAATCGACCGAATCGACCCAACGGTGCTCTATTAGAAACTGTTGTAATCGAGATGGTGGGGAGAGATTCGTGCGATTCTACGATTCAAATCGCGTCGTTTTCGATCGCGGATGCAAAATTATGGAGTCATTGTATTGAATGATCTCTTTGCTGCTTCCGTTGTGTTTTTTTGCTGCATTTTCGATGTCGTGATGGACGCGTTGTGGGTTGGGTTTCTTGCTCAGTCAGCTCCCCTTCTCGATCCATCCCCTCTTCCGCACGAATTCCAAGTGCCTGGTGCCAACCTTACTTCTACCGAAAGGCAAAAATATTTCCTATGTCCGCCATTTTAATTTTATCTTTATCAAATTTTTAGCTTCTTACTATCAATTTGTAAACATTTTTCCTATTATAATTTTCTTCTATTAGCAGTCTCCAATTTTGGATGTCACTTGCTTCAGTTCACTGACCTTGAGCGGAACTAGGCAACCCTTTTTTAACAGCTCATTTTTGACAGTGGCTTCATGCTATTTGACCTTGGAGGACTCGCTGAGTCTTCACCCTCCAAAAGCGAAGATGAGCTTTTGCTGTCGAGGGATGAACTGAACAGCTGGGTACAACAGACTTATCAATTATAATCCAGCTGGGTGAAATAGATTTTACCGTCGTAATATTGGAAGGTCGTTATTTGGCAACGTTGGAAATTTTTTGTGTTCGCCGTATTCATCCCCTCCACCGAGAGTTATTGATGAGTGGTGGGGATAGACGGAGAAGGAGGTACACTGTTGTTGAAAGATTTAAACAATATTACAGTTGCATAATCATCCATTACGTATAAGGAAGCATGAATGTAATTTTTCTTTTCCGATTTTATGCTCCGGAATCGGTTAAAATGCGATTTTTAGAACACGCTGCGGGCGAGGGACGTACGCGGGGTAGTGTGGTTACCTACGGGTGGTACGACTGATGAAATGGGACGGTCCCCCCGCCAACTTTTACCCAGTACGCTACTACAGGCTTCAAAAACAACGTTTCTAGTTAATAATATAAAAATGTTTTTTTAAAATTTTATCGATTCCATCAGCACATGGTAAGTTAACTCAATTCTAAATTGTTCCAGTCATCATTGAATCCATCATCAGGCAGCCATTTTGAATTGACTGCTCGACACGTGCTTATCTATGTCGAAACTAATTTAAATTATTGTTATGGTACACTAGGTGAATCTTTAATAACCTCAAAATCACCAAATTTGAACAACATGACCAACCTCAACGTGATATTTGGGGTGACTGCTGGGTCTCAAAAACTTTTCTGTACTGTCCCTCGTGCGTTGGAACTCAAATCCACCAATCTGACTGCGAAATGAGTTAGGTCATGTTGTTCCTCATATTTTGAATTTTAATACCTTTTGAACCACTTAATCATATTTTGGTTTATTTTAAAGGATTTATTTACTCCTAAGAACAATCGAATAGGCGTACCATCTCATCGACGTTGATCAGCTGGGTGCGATAGAGTTGACCAGATCGACCAGCTGGGTGCAATAGAGTTGACCAGATCGACCAGCTGGGTGCGATAGAGTTGACTATATTGACCAGCTGGGTGCGATAGAGTTTGACCAGCTGGGTGCGATAGAGTTGACCATATTGACCAGCTGGGTGCGATAGAGTTGACTATATTGACCAGCTGGGTGCGATAGAGTTGACCCGATAGACCAGCTGGGTGCGATAGAGTTGACCAGATAGACCAGCTGGGTGCGATAGAGTTGACCATATTGACCAGCTGGGTGCAATAGAGTTGACTATATTGACCAGCTGGGTGCGATAAAATTGACTTATCGACCAGCTGGGTGCGATGGAGTTGACTATGACCAGCTGGGTGCGATAGAGTTGACCCGATAGACCAGCTGGGTGCGATAGAGTTGACCAGATAGACCAGCTGGGTGCGATAGAGTTGACCATATTGACCAGCTGGGTGCAATAGAGTTGACTATATTGACCAGCTGGGTGCGATAAAATTGACTTATCGACCAGCTGGGTGCGATAAAATTGACTTATCGACCAGCTGGGTGCGATGGAGTTGACTGTATCGCGAATAGGCGTACAATCTCATCGACGTTGAAAAGTGAAATTCCTCGCCTAGCCAGTCCTATGGAATCCGCGCAAACATCCCTAATTTCTCCCTACCATTGATTTATTTTTCTTTCTTTTTTGAGTGTTTGATAAAACTTCTGTGAAGACCATTAGTAGGGCGTGTGTACGATTCCTACGTTAGGTGTCTTATGCTAATCGGCTTATAACCTACGCGAAGGTTTCTTTATATTCATTTAATTTTAGACAAAACTACATATTTAACGTAGTCATACTTAAGAAACGATATTGCCACAATGATAGTTACAGTAGCAGCGTATTTGTTTTCTAACATCCATAGATAAAAATCGTTTCCCACTAATTAGTATAATGCAAAAATTTATTTATTTATAATTATACATGGTTTTATATAATAATACATTGTTATATAATCACAAACAATAGACAATGCTCAATGCTCGATGGTTACAGTGAAGCAGGAATTGAAAGCAGAAGATATCGATTTTATAGTTGACTGTACGCTCATAGAGCTCGCAGATTTTTACTGGTTGATTACGTTGGCCTTTTTAACTTCCTCAAAACTGTTTTTTTGACGTTGGGTCTTCTAGACCTCGTTGGGTCAAAACGATCCTATCGACTGATGGTGGCATTTTTATCCCCGAAATACCTCTAGACAGCATTTTCAATTCGTCACCATTTCTTTCGTATTTCTTGGTTGTATCAAAATGTTTCCATGTGGAGCACCAATTTTGGTGTAATCTTCACCAAAATGGTGAAAACATCCCGCCAGAGGCTAGTTTACAATATTTGAAGATAATCAGACGATCTAACGTTGTTGCCCGTAGTCACCTGTGTGCTCACGTCCTTGATTTTTGATTCCGACTGTACCCGGGTCAAGTGCCAAAGAACCAAAACGCGCGCGGACGGCACAGTCATGCCATTTTTTAAACGTTTTTTCAGCACTTCCGGCTCTGCTGTCTTAGCGTCGCTATATAAAAGATTTTTTCTGAAGTCAGGGGCTTCTCTTACGATTTAATGATTCCAATTGTGATTATAGTGATCTAAGTCCAAAAGATGAAAAATCAATTGTTGGGTCGAGTCTTCACTTTCATATTGGGAGAGAGGGGGTTGGCCATTACTGCGCATATTCTGCTTTTCATTCACTTCAAAAGTTGAATAGCGAAGGCTTCCTGCTTAATATGCCAAATCATTTTTTGATCACTCATGATGATAGTAAACCATGGAGGAATGAACCAAACGATTCTTTTTGCTTAGGTTGCCTAGTTGATGGAAAATACGACAGCAATCTCGGACAGCGAAGATCCCTTTGCTGATTTCGAAGATTTTTGTTTACTCGCTGATAAAAGCTGCCTAAAAGGTTAATGTCCATTCCCTTGTCTTTATTTCTGTTCCAACCTTTTTGCAACTTAAAATTCTGTTTCAGATTTCACAATGCCTCCAGTACCTGAAACTAGCCTAGAAAAAGCAATGACTGATAACGCCCATTGTGAAAATGTACCTCTTCTAGAACAAATCAAACCTTGCGTCGAAGAAACTATGCTTAGGAAAAATGTTTTTGATGTCCTTCCCTCTGGACCAACTCCCGTAGTAAACGGAACTTTAGATAATGTAAATAATTTAGAACCAATGGAAACTGCTGTAAAAGAAACTGAAGCGTCGTTAAATGGTAATTCGATCTCATTGGATGATTATTCAAGAAAGAACGGCGAATTTCGATGTCTGACGAACTTTCTGAAATTATCGACAGCCTCGCAGATAATGAAGTCGGTAAAGATTTGGAGTGGGAAGGAACCTTAGAAACCTCGAAGACTCAAGAGGAACTCCGGAAAGAACCTCTACAGAATCCGAAGTTCCCAACAAAGCAGAAGATCTTAAGGAATCGGAAGAGATAGACGACTTCTCTCTCGACCTGGAGGACATTGACTACAACGGTGATTTAGAGCAGAAGACAAATAATGAGGTTCATCATCCGGCGGAAAAAATGGATGATGTACCTCTTCAAGAAAAGGAAGACGTTCGAATTGAAGATGATGCCGTTTCACAAACCAATAATGTGGATCGTCAGGAAGAAATCCTAGTTCATGATTCTCATCAAATAGCAGAAGAAGTGAGTCTTAAGCCAGAAGAAACAGCTGAAGATCGTAGCTCTTGATTCTGAACCAACATCCAAAGAAGTTGATCTTCAGCCAGAGAAACAGCTGAAGAAGTCGTGGTGCTTGATTCTGAACCAACAGCTAAAGTAGATCTTCCGTCAGAAAAAACAGCTGACGAAGTCGTAGTTCTTGATTCTGAACCAACAGCTAAAGTAGATCTTCCGTCAGAAAAAACAGCTGACGAAGTCGTAGTTCTTGATTCTGAACCAACAGCTAAAGTAGATCTTCCGTCAGAAAAAACAGCTGACGAAGTCGTAGTTCTTGATTCTGAACCAGCAACCGAAGATCTTCAGCCAAAAATAACAGCCGAAGAAGCGCTTCCAGAATCTGAAATGGTTCTTGATCCAGAAAAAACACCTGAAGAAAAACAGGTTTGCCACACGGATAAATCGACGTAAACACAGATTTGGGAAAAGCAGGGTCAAAGTCCATCGAGGTTTCGCAGTCCGAACCAACTGATTCATCAGACAAAATGACATTAAACGTCGAAATTGAAGATCCTCAAAAAACCGATTTGGAACCCCAAATTAAGTCCAGCCATGACGCCGCAGCTGCTGCAGCAACGCCGGAATCCGCAAATGAAGTAAATGCTGAAAAAATGGAAATCGAAATCATCAAAGAAACCACCCCAGATGATTTGAAAAATTCAAAAATGGAAACAGATGATTTATTAAGAAGCCGTCAGAGCAGCATTGACGAAATCTCAAATCCCGACATGGATGCCGAAAATCGCTGTAAGTTAAATTTTTCTCACAAATAATTTCTACCTACATATTTCAGTCACACAAAAGCTACTTTTTTTACTTTTTAAAATATTTTACTGATAACGTATCATTACGTCATTTTTTGAAGCCGCCATATTGGAAAAATGTCCGTCCATGTTGAATTCTTCAATAAAAGTAAATTTTATCAGCCCCAGTCAAAAACACAACATCCAATACGGCCTTATTGAATACAGGTTAACCAACTAAATTTTAGGTAGCAAACGTGAGAATGAAGATGATGGTGATCATGCGAGCAAAAAAGCCAAAACTGAACCGACCACAGCGGAAGAAGTCTTGCACTTTTTTGAAGATCCCAAAAACGAGAAGATAACAATAACGAGAAAAGTGAGACCAAATATACAACAAAAGCATTGACGTTATATATTCTTTAGTTGTTAGATGAAATCGTATTGATCAAAGTGGCAGAACTGCTCACGGAATCTGGCGACTTTGGGTATGCACGAACTAAAGCCGATTTGACAGAAAGCGAACGTGAGAATCTTAAAAAGCAGAAGTGCTCCATCATGAAAATGGTTTGTGTATTCAATAACTATTTTAGCTATGATAGAGTTTGTAGATGGATGACCAACGGAAAGTTATTAGGAAGTTTACTGAAGATAAGAAGAATTTGAAGAACTACACAAATAACGTTATTCCGGCGAAAGTGACTAGGTCAGTCGGCCTGCAGGTCTGCACGGTGGGAATAGGTTTGTGGCCCCGCACAAACCTGTTCACCTCCACCAGCTCCTCTGAAAACGTTCTCTCCCCCCGTAGCGCAGAATCTGCGTCCAGCGAAACCCGTTCCTATGAATGTAAGAATAAATAATCCATATCGTTGATTGATTTTTTTGTCTATTAACAACAGAGACCATTAACCAAAACAACGACTCCAAATAAACCAATCATCATGCGGCAAAACGCCAGAAAAACTACAACCCCAGTAACGCCTTCATTTTCTCCAAGGCCAATGAATGTAAATAAAAATTAAATATTCACTGCATGCTATATTATAAATTGCAGCAAACATTGATGATCGACAACTGCCTGCCAACAGTGGATCAGGAATACATTGGCAGACATTTGTCAATCATCAGTTGCCATCGATGCATTTTTATATTTCGTAGTATCATTACTGCATTCAGCTACGTTGTAATCCATGGCAATCAAGCATAAATGATGACTGTCTGCCAACAGCAGATTTCTGATTTTCATGCTGTTTATTTTAATTTTTTTGCCCGCTGATGCCACTGGTGAGAAAATCAGGATTTCGTTGTTGACTTTATCATCGACGCTTGGCTGCTATGGATGCATTATCAATGATGATTACTGTTATTGTTTTGCATGATCTCACTAATCTTTTTATCAGTGGTGCTTGTATATGCAAGTGGTGATGGTACAAAATATAAAATGCATCAATGGCAACTGATGATTGACAACTGCCTGCCAACAGTGGATTCTGATTTCTGCCCACTGGAGCTCCCGGGCAACAAAAATCAGGAATACATTGGCAGACATTTGTCAATCATCAGATGCCATCGATGCATTTTTATATTTCGTATCATTACTGCATTCAGCTATGTTGTAATCCATGGCAATCAAGCATAAATGACGACTGTCTGCCAACAGCAGATTTCTGATTTTCATGCTAAATCAGGAATTCGTTGTTGACAGTTTTTATCATCAACGCTTGGCTGCTATGGATGCATATCAATGATGATTACTGTTATTGCATGATCTCACTAATCTTTTTATCAGTGGTGCTTGTATATGCAAGTGGTGATGGGTTTATTCAATATAGAAACTGAAGTGATTTATTGCCTTCTTTTACAGGCGGAAGTGAAAGCAGTTACTCCCAGGCCATCGAATGATGTAATCGATCTGACTGATGATCCTAGAAAGGCTAGTCAAAAGCCAAGCTTAAATGGAGTAAAGAAAATGCCCAGTAAGTCAACTTATAGAAAATTTGTACCATTTTAACCCTAAAATAAAAGCTGTTGCAGAATCGTTTCTCCAGCAAGCATTGGCTCCAAAGAAACCAGAACTGAAACCAGTAAGATTGACATCGTTGTAATCAAATTATACATATTTTTATAGCCTTTTCCTCCTGTTCCGCCTGCGCAATATCCGCCAAATACAGTCTTACCACCAAAGCCGACGTTGCGAATTTCGCGGACGAATGCAGACCAAAAATCAGGGATTATGCTTTCGTGGCATTTTACGGTTAAGAAACTACGCCGATTTCTAAATTTCAAGTTTATTCTTATCAAGAGGGTTCGGAGTCGGGGAAGGATGTATGGAAGAAAGTTGGTGACGTCGACGCGTTAGTCCTCCCTATGGCATGCACTCTGACTCAAGTGAGTTTTTGAAAGAAGCAAACTATTGCTGTGGGCATTGCTCCTTTCAGCAATGCTATTTACAGTGCTGCCATCAGCTTTTGCTGTTTACAGTACATTAATTTTCTCTTTTCTTTTTTAGTTCAAAGAAGGCTACAAGTACTACTTCTCAGTGCGGGCAATTGACAAAAACTCAATCAAAGGGCCATTCAGTGAGCCCAATTCTATTAAATTGTTTCCAAGAAAGACTGTGAACAGCTTGTAAAAGCTTCCATTTTATCGTTTTTAATTTATTGTTTTAATTATGGAGTAACGTCAACTTCTGTATATAATTTTATGTTTTTTTTTCTTGTAAAAATAGTAAAATATTTTCTTTTTTATGATTCAAACTAATTTTTCTCGCTTTTGTTTGCCTGAGTCTCCAGCGTCTACAGTGAGGGAGAAAAAATAAAATTCTTCGCCCAAACAGGCCACACAATGTATGAAGAGCCTGAATTTCTCCCTAATACCTACAAAATTTAATTAAAATTAGGAGTATTTGGTAACCAAATCAAAGAGGTTAACCCAGCTTTTGATTAGGCACTCTATGGGCATTAATCAGTCTAGCAGTGAACTCTCAAGGCCATTGCACTGCCAACTTGATTATTAGTGTAGCTTCGCACTAATTGCAGTTGTAACTGAAATGCTTTATCTTAACAAAGTTATGACAGTCAAAAGTATTGCCGGGTAACGGTTAACACAGCTTTGATTAGGCGACTCTATGGGCTTTAATCAGTCTAGCGGTGAACTCTCAAGGCATTGCACAGCCAACTTGATTATTAGTGTAGGCTTCACACTAAATGCAGTTAAACTGAAATGCTTTATTTTAACAGTTATCGACAGTCTAAAGTATTGCAGGGTAACCAAATCAAAGAGATTAACACAGCTTTTGATTAGGCGACTCTATGGCTTAATCAGTCTAGCAGTGAACTCTTCAAGGCCATTCCACTGCCAACTTGATTATTAGTAGGTATGCTTCGCACTATATGCAGTTGTAGACTGGTTTTATTTTAACAAAGTTATCGACAGTCAGTATTGCGGTAACCAAATCAAAGAGGTTAACACAACCTTTGATTTGGCGACTCTATGGGCTTTAATCAGTCTAGCAGTGAACTCTCAAGGCCATTTCACTGCCTACTTGATTATTAGTAGGTATGCTTCGCACTATATGCAGTTGTAGACCGAAATGCTTTATTTTAACAAAGTTATCGACAGTCTAAAGTATTGCCGGGTAACCAAATCAAAGAGGTTAACACAGCTTTTGATTAGGCGACTCTATGGGTTTAATCAGTCTAGCAGTGAACTCTCAGGCCATTGCACTGCCAACTTGATTATTAGTAGGTATGCTTCGCACTAAATGCAGTTGTAGACTGAAATGCTTTATTTTAACAAAGTTATGGACAGTCAAAAGTATTGCCAACATTCTAAACTATATAATTCAATTTCGTTCCTTGTGTCAAATCATCTTCAGTCGTTCCACAAGCTTTTTTCACATACTGAGGGTTAACCAAAATATCTTCTTCCATTTTCTGAATTCGCTTGTCTAAATCGGTGCAGAGCGCCATCTAAAAAATTTTATTTAAAAAAATGAAGGGAAAAAAAAAAATACCTCTTCCTCGAGTTTACAAAGCATGGTAGGACTGTTGTATTTTTCAGGGTCATCATGAAGATGACCATACCATCTTTTTGATTGATTGTAGCGAATATTTCGCCTTCTTCGATCATATTTAGAATATACTTTTCCGCCTCGGTCGGTCCGTTGAGCTGAACACGACTGGCGACGTCAGAAAGCGACAACGTCAAAAAAGTCTTTGTTAGCCTCTGTATATTTTTTTATACAACGAATAAATCACTTGTTTCGTCAACCCCATATTGTTGTCGCTAAAAATTAACATATTAGTGAAATTATGAAAGAAAGGAATCTTTTAATTTTTTGAGTCATAACTCTGAAACCGTCCACTTCAGCACATTATGTACTAAATACTTTTTTGTTGCAAATTTAATGCAGAATATTTTTGTACTTAATCGTTTTGGAGCTAAACTTTATAGTTTTTAAGATATTTGATAAAATCTGACAAAAAACGCTTTTCTGATAAAAATCTGCGTTTTTTGACGGTTCATAACTCTGAAACCGTCCACTTTGGCAAATTATGTACTAAATACTTTTTGTTGCAAATTTAATGCAGAATATTTTTGTTCTTAATCGTTTTGGAGCTAAACCTCAAAGTTTCAAGATATTTGATAAAATCTGACAAAAAACGCTTTTTTGATAAAAATCTGCGTTTTTTCGACGGTTCATAACTCTGAAACCGTCCACTTCGGCAAATTATGTACTAAATACTTTTTGTTGCAAAAATGCATAATATTTTTGTACTTAATCATTTTGTAGCTAAACTTTATAGTTTTTAAGATATTTGATAAAATCTGGCAAAAAACGCTTTTCTGATAAAAATCTGCGTTTTTTGACGGTTCATAACTCTGAAACCGTTCACTTCAGCAAGATTACATACTAAATACTTTTTGTTGCTAATTTAATGCAGAATATTTTTGTACTTAATCGTTTTGAGCTAAACTTTATAGTTTTTAAGATATTTGATAAAATCTGGCAAAAAACGCTTTTCTGATAAAAATCTGCGTTTTTTGACGGTTCATAACTCTGAAACCGTTCACTTCAGCAAGATTACATACTAAATACTTTTTGTTGCTAATTTAATGCAGAATATTTTTGTACTTAATCGTTTTTGAGCTAAACTTTATAGTTTTTAAGATATTTGATAAAATCTGACAAAAAACGCTTTTCTGATAAAAATCTGCGGTTTTGACGGTTCATAACTCTGAAACCGTCCTCTTTGGCAAATTACTTACTAAATACTTTTTTGTTGCAAATTTAATGCAGAATATTTTTATACTTAATCGTTTTGGAGCTAAACCTCATAGTTTTCAAGATATTTCATAAAATATAATAAAAAACGTTTTTTGACATTTCAAATGTGCGTTTTGACATAAGGCACCAGAACATTGCGTCAAAAAATTTTAAAAAAAATTTACCGAGTTATTGTTTCTGAATATTTAGCGACAGCGATTTTCAACTCTTCCGTATTATTGGTGGCGTAAACAGCAGCCAAATCATGATAAGCTTGGCTCAGCGGTTTCATAAACCGCCCGACGATCTGCGACGTATATTTCGGCATAGGTAAAACCTTTAAAAAGCAAAATTAGCTGTCGAAATCAAATAAAAAATTTACTTTTCCATGTAAAATAAGAGAGACGAGAATATATTTTTTGTAAGCTTCCAACATAATGTGAGAAACGGCCATCGCTGGAGTCGAAATGGCTACTTCGAACATGTAGAGCGCTCTATCGTAATTTTTCACCGCCGTATAAATCATACCTCCATAATAATAATAAAGAAGGAAATATTTGATTCAAATTGAACCTAAAAATGACACAAGAAAAAATAGTTTTTGTTCCAACCACAGTTTGAAACTCCTGGAGCATGCGTAGAAGGATTTGCACTTCAAATTCGACGTCAGACGACTTCAGATTTGACGCACACATGATTTGAACGACGTCATATTTGACGTTGTGCACATGCTCCAGGAGTTTCAAACTTCGGTTGGAACAAAGCTAATATAAATTTGGCAAAAAAATGATCTTTTACTTCGTCTGTTGAAGCTATGGATGTAATATCTTGATTTAAGAATTTTAAAGCTGGTTTAAAGCATTTAGCAAGGAGGCAAAGCTGGCATAAATCTGCGTGGATGAGAGTTAACTCTGAGGGATGCGTTTGAAGCTTTTTGATGGCCGTCGTCAGCAAATTTATCCCTCTCATCGGACATTTCGCTTCCACAAGCTGCTTTGTCAATATATGACATAACTCGGCATCTAAAAAAAGTCATTAGAAATGATAAAAAGATTGGAGAAAACAATACAAGATAAAGGTGAATATCGGATTTGTTGAGCTACGCAGCCATTGATGAATTCTTGAACTTGTGTGAAAAGTATCTCTTGATAGTCGGCTCCCTGAGGTTGAGCTGGCTGCTGCGAAGGCTGAAGCAGCGAAAGCTTCACTCCAAGAACTTCCAGCATCGCCAAAGAATGCGTCTGAAGGTCAAGAGTTTCCAAAACTGCATCCAAATGCTGCGAGTTCTTAAACATAAGCTCGGTCGAACTATGCAGGAATTCAACCAGCTCTCGAAAGTTTCCTTAAAATTTAATGTTTTTTTTATATTAAATTAATTAAGCATCATACCTTTCGATGACAGCGAGCGTACACTGTGCACAAAATGTTCCAAAGGTGAAGCCATCGATAAAAAATTAAATGGACAGACAAAAGGAACTGTTTTGGGGATGCCTGAGGTTATTCTAACAGTTGATTACCAACCATGTTGACCAACATAAACTACATTTTTAAATTTAAATATTCACTCAGTTTATTCAAAAATTAGATCTTTTTATTATGAAAATCACAAAAAATATATAATTTATCCATCTTTAAATAAAAAATAATTATATTTGTGAATCAATCTTTGATAATTAGAAAATTTTTTTAGGACAATTAGGTTGGATAAACTGTTAAATAACAGTAGCCGGTTAAAAACTCATGTAACTAAATATGCTTAACCGGTTATACGATTTTTGTAATGTTTAAAGATTATTTTGGTTACTGTAATAAAAAAATTGCATAAAATGTACATAAAAAGTTATAATTTTTTATATTTTTTCCATTTTGGTTAAAATTATTATGTATAAACAATGTAAATGAGTCGGTTAAAATAACCGGTTATTTTCATTTTGGGCGCCAATAATTAAATAAAAAAATTTAGAATACAGTTTTGGCTCTATTTGAGATTTAAAAAAATATGGCTTTTTTAAAACACATATTTTGACTACTCAATTCAAGTTACCAATCCTGCATTGAGTCGGTGTAATAACCGGTTATTGATTTTTTTGGCGCCAAAAATTTAAAGATTTGAAAATTTTTGATAAACTAAAAAAATCCCATAATGCATATGAGTTAAAAATTTATTTATTTTTTATTCAGAAATATTTATATATTTTGTTTTTTATATTTGTTATTTTATTGTGTAATACAGAACCTTTTGTTGTGGATAGTTGCGTCGATGGTTGCTATGGTTGCTAAGGGCTTATCAAAATGCATTTGAAACACCTCAAAAATATACTTCAAGCCAAGGTTTTATTTTAAATATTATTTTATTTTTATTTCTTATTATTATTTCAGGATGGGCCGTCCAATATACTGGCGATGGCGTGGTCTCCTAATAATTTAAAACTTGCTGTCTGTAATTACGAGCGATGCATTTTACTCTTCGATGAGAATGGGAACCGTAAAGACAAATTTCCGACGAAACCGGCTAACTCGAAGGTAAGAATGGCAACACCTTAGTATGCAGATGATGTCACTGATCAGGTGTACCAACATACAGTCAGTTTATGTGCTGACATTGCTTAGCTAGTGTCCTATGTAGCTGTCATAATGAATAGGAGATGTCACTCAGCAGGGCTGTCAACGTCCAATTAATTTATTCGTTTTTTCGTTGGGGATTGCGGCCAGTATATGGCACTGGCTGTACTGGCCGCAATCCCCAACGAAAAAACGAATAAATTATTCAACATCCGGCCGACAAAAATAAAAACAAACGTCCAATTACTTTATATGCTGACAGTGCTTAGCAATTGTCCCTTATAGATATAGCAAATGTTTCCTCCCAGTAGGTGTGGCAACATACTATCACTGACTGCTGACATTGCACGACACTGCATTGCAGCAGATATTGACAGTGTCCCATAGCAGAGAGATGTCACTCAGCAAGGCTGCCAACGTTCAATTACTGTGTATGCTGTCAGTGCTTAGCAATGGTCCCATATAGCAGACATCATGTCCTATATGACTATAGCAGATGTTGCCTCCCAGCAGGTTGCAACATACTATCACTGACTGCTGACATTTCTCGACACTGCATTGCTGCAGACATTGACAGTGTCCCATAGCAGAGAGACGTCACTCAGCAGGTGTACCAACAATCAGTTTATCTGCTGACATTGCTTGGCAAGTGTCCTATGGAGCTGTCATAATGTGCAATATGACTGTAGGAGATGTCAATCAGCAGGGGGGTAAATGTTCAATTACTGTATATGCTGACAGTGCTTAGCAATTGTCCCATGTAGCAGACATCATGTCCTGTATTACTATAGCAGGTCTTGCTGTGTAACAACATACTATCAATTTATCTGCTGACATTGCTTAGCAATTGCCCTATGTAGCTGTCATAATATGCAATATGACAATAGGAGATGTCAATGCAGATGTTGCCTCCCAGCAGGTGTGGCAACATACTATCAGTGAATGCTGACATTACACGACACTGCATTGCTGCAGACATTGTCCCATAGCAGAGAGATGTCACTCAGCAGGGCTGCCAACGTCCAATTACTGTATATGCTGACAGTGCTTAGCAATTGTCCCATATAGGCTATATGCTACCCATACATCTGCTATTTGACATAGCAGACATCATGTGCATTATGACTATAGTAGATGTTGCCTCCCAGCAGGTGTAACAACATACAATCAATTTGTCTGCTGACATTGCTTAGCAATTGCCCTATGTGGCTGTCATAATGTGCAATATGACAATAGGAGATGTCAATTCAAATGTTGCCTTCCAGCAGGTGTGGCAACATACTATCACTGACTGCTGACATTGTACGACACTGCATTGCTGCAGACATTGACATTGTCCCATAGCAGAGAGATATATTATTGCAGAGAGATACCATAGCAAGGCTGCCAACGTTTAATTATTGTATATGCTGACAGTGCTTAGCAATTGTCCCATATAGGCTATATGCTACCCATATATCTGCTATAATATAGCAGACATCATGTCCTATATAATATAGGCTCATATAGGAAATGTCAATGCAGATGCCTCCCAGCTGGTGTGGCAACATACTATCACTGACTGCTGACACTGCACGACACTGCATTGCTGCAGACATTGACATTGTCATATAGGCTATATGACTATAGCAGATGTTGCCTCCCAGCAGGTGTAACAACATGAGTCAATATATCTGCTGACATTGCTTAGCAATTGCCCTATGTGGCTGTCATAATGTGCAATATAATAATAGGAGATGTCAATTCAGATGTTGCCTCCCAGCAGGTGTGGCAACATATTATCACTGACTGCTGACTTTGCACGACACTGCATTGCTGCAGACATTGACAGTGTCCCATAGCAGAGAGACGTCACTCAGCAGGTGTACCAACAATCAGTTTATCTGCTGAGATTGCTAAGCAAGTGTTCCATCATGACATCATGACGTGCATATGACTATAGCATCAGGGGTGCCAAAATAGCAGTATTTTTTTCTCTTTTTTTAGAACAACCGAATGAGTTATTCCGTGAAAGGTCTTGCTTTTCTCCCGACTCCAATAAAATCGCTGTCGGACAAACAGATAATATCATCTACATCTACAAACTTGGTGATGATTGGTAAGAAAGATTCTTTTTTTCAATTTTCAATTTTCTTTTTAGGGGAGACAAAAAAGTCATTTGTTCAAAATTCCCGCAACAGTCGCCAGTCACTTGCCTCATTTGGTTGAGCGAAGGTCCGATTATATTCGGACAAGCCGACGGCAAAGTCAGAGCAGCACATTTTACTTCAAACAAAACGCAAACACTTTTCTCTTCTAACTCTTATGTTGTTTCCTTAACTTCGAAGTAAGTAAAAAAGAAAAAGTTCCATATTTTTACTGCAAATTTAAGTGTTCGTGGTACAGGATTTTTGTCAGGGCATGCAGATGGAAGCATAATCAGATATTATGTTGCTGAAGACTCTACGATGGAAAAACAAGTGATAAAATGGTTTAAAATTACGTTTTTAGAATGTTTTTTTAGTGTCGAGTTGTCATGCATACGACACCGCCGTACGCTCTGGCATGGCCGACTGGCGGATTCGTTGTCGCTGCAGGATGTGACCGCAAAGTCGCAGTTTATGACACAGATGGACATCTTTTCAAGCAGTTCGATTATGCCAACGAAAAAGAATTTACAGTTGCTGCATGCAGTCCAAGCGGGCAAGCTGTAGCAATCGGAAGTTTCAACCGGTAACATCAAATATGTGCATCATTTTTATTGTTTATAGTCTTCGAACTTTTACTTGGAGCCCAAGAAAAATGATGTGGGAAGAAATGCCATTGAAGGAAATTGATAATCTTTATACTATAACTGCACTAAGTTGGAAGCGCGATGGGTCAAGAGTCACCTGTGGTTCATTATGCGGTTCTGTTGAGCTTTTCGAATCTGTTATCAAGTAATACCTTTTTATGCTGTTTCTTTTCTAATTATTTTGTAGGAGAATGATATATAAGAATAAGTTTGAATTGACTTATGTTGGTGCGAGTCAAGTTTTGGTGAAGCCGCTGGATGATAACTCAAGAGGTGTCATCTTGAGGTCAAGATTTGGTTATGAAATTGATGATGTGAGGATTCTTGGGAATGATAGATATTTGGTGGCGAGGACGCCGGAGACGCTTCTTCTGGGTGACCTGCATCGAAATCTATTGAGCGAAGTTAGCTGGGCAGATACTGGCAGTCAGGAGAATTCTATTTAGACAACCCAAATGTCTGCTTGATATTTAACGCAGGAGAGTTAACATTAGTTGAATATGGAAATAACAAAATTTGACTTCTGTCAGAACTGAATTTATGAACCCGCATTTGATAAGTGTCCGTCTAAATGAAAGAAAGCATCCAAATACATCTGAAGACAATAAGAAGCTTGCTTATCTTCTTGACCGAAAGACGATTTGCATCGTTGACCTTGTTTTTGGCCTTCCGATGCTCCAGATATCGCACGATTCCAAAATCGACTGGCTGGAACTCAATGAGACAAGCCACAAACTTCTTTTTCGGGATAAAAAAATGCGCTTGTCTCTTCTCGATACTAGAACTGGAGACAGACAAGTTATTCTTAGCTACTGCACTTATGTCCAGGTACGAGGGATGTCCAAAAATTAAAGACCGTTTGTATTTTGCCGCCGGGCGAAGTATTCTGCCAGATGGTAGCACTAGCTTGCAGCGGGAAGTTCCCCTCCACATCGCAACTGGTCTCATCTCTCTATCTTATCCAGTGTTGCTACGGCAGCCGTTGGCGATGAACGTCCCGGTGCCGAGTCCCGCCGGTTGTGAAGTTCGCTCGTCATCCGTTTCCTAAACGCGGAGAAACTTCGCCCGGTTGAAATTCGACGTTTGACGGCTATTCATGGCAATGTTATGAATGAGCGCTGTTGTTACGAATGTTATGTCCATCGCGAACGGCTGCCGTAGCAACACTGGATAAGATAGAGAGATGAGACCAGTTGCGATGTGGAGGGGGAACTTCCCGCTACAAGCTAGTGCTACCATCTGGCAGAATACTTCGCCCGTACGGCGCCAAAATACAAACGGTCTTTAACTTTTGGACATCCCTCGTATGCTTACACAGTGGTTTATTATTTATTCTGTAGTGGGTTCCCGGTAGCGATGTCGTCGTTGCACAGTCTAGAAACAACGCATGTATTTGGTACAACATCGACACTCCTGAACGTGTCACCAATTTTCCTGTCAAAGGTGAAATCGTTGATATCATACGTGAAAATAAAAAAACCGAGGTAAGCACCTTAGCGGGGAGGTCACTGCATTATTCCATTTGTAGATAATAGCTCAAGAAGGTACACATCAAGTAAGCTACCAATTGGATGAAGGACTGGTCGAATTTGGTACTGCGGTGCACGATTCTGATTTTGGACGTGCCATCTTATTTTTGGAGTCTTTAGGCCCGACTTGTACAGAGACGGAAGCGATGTGGCACAATTTGGCGGAGATAACGCTTCAGTTGAACAACCTGAGAGTTGCATTAAGATGCTACGCTGCTCTCGGTGACATACCCAAAACCCACTTTTTAAACGAGACATTAAAGATTGCTGAAGAATTCTCGAAAGCGAACGGAGGCGATGGAATGGACTGCCCTGAAGTCTGGGCCAGAATGGCCATCTTAAATAAACAGCTTAAAACTGCCGAAGCTGTCTATTTAGAACAAAATCAATTAGATAGAGCATTAGATATGTACAAGCAACTTCATAAATGGGATGATGCGATTTCATTGGCTGAAGCAAGCGGTTATTCCAAATTGAACCAGCTTAAAAACGAATATGTAGCATGGCTTATGAAAACTGGACAGCAGGAAAAAGCAGGGCAGATAAAACAAGACACAGGGCAATCAACGGAAGCGATTGATTTATATTTATCTGCTGGATTGCCTGCGGCAGCTGGAAGATTGGTGATCTCAAAACCAGAATTGCTACAAGATGCAAACCTGTTGAAGAAATAACTTCGGAATTGAACCGTGCAGAATTATATCAGCAATCAGGGCAAGTGTTTGAAGTTGCGGGTGATAACATAAGAGCGATGCAGTGCTACAGAAAAGGCAACGCTTACGCCCAAGCGTTACATTTGGCCCGATACGTCGCTCCGCAAGATGTTGTCGCCTTAGAGGAAGAATGGGGTGACTATTTACTTCAGAGTAAACAGCTCGATGCGGCCATCAATCACTACATTGAATCTGGCAAAAATTGAAAGCATTGGATGCTGCAGTTGCAGCACGTCAGTGGAAAAAGGCAGTTCAGATACTCCAGGCTATACCAGACGTTGAATCCGTCGCCGCACACTATAACCACCTCTGTCAACATTTTGCTTCAGTAAAAGACTACCAAAACGCAGAAAAGCTCTTTATTCAAGCCGGAAGACCTGAAGATGGCGTCAAAATGTACTTTGATGCTGGAGAATGGGAGAAAGCATTCAACTTCGCATCCGCCCATCTGGAAAGCAGCCTTTTAAATGAAATACTGGTCAGGAAAGCTCAAGAATGTGAAAGCTCTGGAAAATACAAAGATGCAGAAACTCTTTATGTGCTATCTGGTCAAGTCGACTCTGCTATCGCAATGTACAAAAACCAACGACAACATGATCAAGTATGCTTACATTCTTCAATAACCAAAATAATGTTTTCTTCCAGATGTTGAAGCTCGTGAAAGAATACAGGCCTGATCTTCTCAATATGACCCATTTGCATCTCGCTAGACAGCTTGAAGATGAAGGAAACATTTTAGGTTGGTATCTTTTTTATGAGAGTTGTCACAGGTGGCTGCACATAAATTGAAGGCCTTCAGCCTTTGTCTACCTCTTGGGGTGCTGTTCCATTGTCTCTGACTGAACTCCATGATTTTTGCGATAGGAGCTGAAGAACTGTACGTTGCTGCTGGAGAATGGACCACTGCTGTGAATTTACTCAGATCGCATGGAATGTGGGAGCAGGCGTACAAGGTAGCACGGCAGGGAGGTGGAGATCAATCAGGTCGACATGTCCTCTTCGCCTGGGCAAAAAGTCTCGGAGGCGACTCTGCTGTCAAACTTCTCAACCGATACGACCTCCTCTCGCCTTGCATCGAATACGCATGCGACAGCAACCAATTCGAATTCGCATTCGACCTCGCCAAAACCGGCCTCAAAGACAAAATGAACGAAATACACCATAAATATGCTTTATCTCGAGGCAAAAGACGACCTCAAAACTGCAGAACTTCATTTCATCAAAAGCGGCAAAGCCAAAGATGCAGTCATGATGTATATGGACCACAAAAAATGGGAAGACGCAGAAAGAGTCGCTGAAACATTCAAAATGAGCAACTCACCCAAGATATTCTTCATGCACAAGCAATGGATGAATTCAGACTCAAGAACTTTGATAAATTCGAAATGCTCAATTTACGAGCACATAAGCCAGAAGCAATTGTCCAAGCTTACAAGGTAAAAAAATAAAATAAAAACAAGCATCACATTTTTTTCAGGATGCAGGTATGTGGATGGAAGCTTTACGCATCTGTAGGGACTACCTCCGTCAAAATTGACAGCAGTGCAGGCTGAGTATGACAGAATGGTAGGAAGCCGCGGAGCTCGAGATGTCAGCTTGTTATTAAATGAAGCTAAACAATGGGAATCTAACGGACAATACATCACCGCTGTAAATGCTACTTGAAGGTCAACGCTTCAAACTGCAAAGATCCTACTACTATCATCAAAGCACTTACAGAAGCAGCTAAAATAACAAATAACTATTTAAACGGCGAAGAAGCTAGTGAAGTCACTCGTGTTTTGGGTACAGCAAATCCCTTTTTGTATCATCTCATCATTATTTATAGGAGCGAGATTGGTGGAAATGAAGCAGTACAATTTGGCCGCTCAGCTTTACATGGCTGTAGACATGGTCAAAGAAGCGCTTGATACATTGATTGCTAATGAAGACTGGACCAAAGCGATGAAAATCGTCAAAGAGATTGAACCAAGTTTCGAGCCATATGTCGAAACCGATATAAAGAATCGCTAGATCTCAAGGACGTGCTGATCAGCTCGCCGACGTCGATATCATCTCAGGCTTAGATTATTGTGCGAACAAGGCCAATGGCAAAAGGCAATCGACATCGCCAAATCAAATGGAGTACACGTCTTAAACAAATACCTCGCCATGTATGCTGCACATTTGATCAAAGTATGCAGTTTATTCTACTTCTTTACTTAATTCTTTTACAGTCTGGTTCTGCTTTAAAAGCTTTAGATTTGTATTCTCAGCATTCAGCTGCAGCATTGCCACAAAACTATAATATATACAGGATGATAGCTTCTAACGTGCTCTCCACACATAAGACGAAAGAAACATACAAAATTTGGGCTAAACTGCGCGACCTGTTCTTTCAACTGGTAATTTCCTGCTTCTTTGCTGTGTCATCATTTTATTTTTAGACGGAAAATATGAACGATACGTCAGATGCTAATACTCCGACGCAGACGGAATTTGAAACTTGATGCTGATTGGACATTACTACGCTTTGAGGCATGCTTTACGTAAAATATCGAATATGGAGAAAATAGTTGCGAAAATTTCTATAGCGTTGCTGCGCTACTCGGATATAATTCCGACGGATAAGGCATATTATGAAGCAGGGATGGATGCTAAGGTAAAATTTTAAAATTTGATTTTTTTTAATTTTTATTTTAAGGAGGTTGGGATGAATTCGGATGCGTTTATTTTTTTGAATCATTGTCTTGATGTGATTGAAGCGATGGAAGAAGGTGGAAATGCGGAATCGACCATTCTGATCTTATGGTCACCGATTTTCCGCAGCAGGTTCCTCTTGCTGAAAGCATTCACGTTCAACAGCAGGAGATCGAAGCAGTGAAGGACTGGGTGCTTTCGGTTCTGTCGATCGGAATATAGATATGGTACTTCCGATCGACGATAGAGGAGTTTATCCTGCTTCGTTGACTGGACTTTCAGGACCACCGGCGCCTACATGCCTTGTCACTGGATATCCGGTTTTGCAGAGGAGCGTCCGGTTTAAAAGAGGTGCAGCCAACGCTGAAGACTATTCTGCGCTGCAGATGGCGACGAGGATGAACCCAAACGACAGCTCCCTCTCAGACGTCATCTCCTTCCTCACCAAATGGGCCGGACCTTCTTCAGAAATGTCAATGCTATAAGACAATTTTTCAAATAAAATAAAGCACAGAGAAAAATCACATGTTTTAATAACATCCTACTGTTGATTTCAAACATGTTTTGACATGCTAATCTTGGGGCCTACGACCTCCCTGTCACTAATGACATCACAACAGTGCTACAAACATAATCATTTGTTTTCAAACGTTTATTCTCTCTGAATTTTTAAAAGAAAATTCATCGAGCGGAAAAAAGTCGTTAAGACCCTTATGAATAATTGAAAGGACTGAATATTTAGGGAGATTTTCCGTCCGAATTTTTTGTTATCAAAATCAAAATATTTTGAATAAAAAAACGTCAGGGACAGTAAAACAGGAAACGCGCGCAAAAACTGCACGCAGAATCTACAAAACAAAGAAATGCGGGAACTGGGAAGAAATTATTTAGAAAAAAACAATGTAGGTCAAAAGAAATCGAAGGCACTTGTTGACCGCTCCCTATTTCAAAATCTAAACTTGTTTTTTTTTGCAGAAGCGTAGTTTTGCAGAAAAAAGAAAGCTCGCAAAATCCAAATTTTTTGCTTTAAATCATCAATTTTTAATTATTTAGAATAAGGAAATTGAAAGAAGAAGTCTTAAGACGCCTGCTTAAGACTCCTGAGGATTCGGATATTTAGAGCTTTCAAATTAAACCGATTTTATTTTTAAATAATTAGTTTTTATTATCTTTTAAAATGATAAAAAAAAGGGATTATACAAATTTTTTAAATTAAGGGGTAAAATCTTAATTCGAGGCGGGAGCGGTGAAAGTTGACAAGGATGACGCAACAAAATGGAGGACAAAAAAGTAGTCCCTTTATTCTAAAAGAAAAAAACCAAAATTTAAGTAAATGACCAAATTTTTGGTAAATTTACCAAAATTTTAGGACCAATCAGGGTTGCTTTAATTAAAAATGAGTTATTTGCCCCATTAGGTAGATAAAAAAAGAAGAACGCGGATGAATACAGGGTCGATGAAGTAAAACCTGGTGGTGGAAAGAACAACTAAAAACCCGAATGTTTTGTTCATTCTTTCCCCATGTCCCGAGCCCGTCAGACGTTAATTTATTTTCCGCTTTTTAACATTGGATAAATATGTTAATTTAAAAGCCGCTTCGCGCTCCGCGCACCCCGTGTGCAAAATAAAGGAAAGAATTTCGTTTTTTAAATGGCGTAAGTATTTTCTCATTTTTTTATTGTCACATGGATGCCATATGACAGAAAGTTGAACTTAAGATGGAAGATCGATTTTTTCGTCTTTATAGAATCATGTCTGGGCTTCTTGATTTTCTTATTGGATTTAAATTAACCTGCGTTTATAATTTAAGGTGCAATTATCCCTTCCACTCTGTCTAAACACAGCTTTCTTTCTCATGAATTCATAATTTATGGTATTTTTAGATAATTGGTTTAACCTGGATTATCTCCAAGTATTTGGGTTTAAAGAACCGTTCGTGTATTGAGAACGTGCTCGGGCAATATGGTGAAAGCCTTCGTCTGAATCTTAAGAACAAGGCTTGTTTGCCATGGCAATATGGCGATGCCTTCTGAAGATTAGTTTGTTGTACTAATGAAGGCTTTGGTACCATAGAAATATGGTGAAAGCCTAGGTGGATCTTCAGATTGATAAAGTCTGCTGAAGTTTGGTTTTTGGTGCTCATTTGATGGCTTTGGACGTGGCAATATAGTGGTTTTTTCCTTGATCTTCTGGATCTTAAGAAGAAGAAGGTGGAAAAATTTGCTCATGGTGCCATGGAAATATGGCGAAGTCTTTTGGAGCCAAGTTTGTTATTCTTCTGAAGGCTTTGATACCATAGAAATATGGTGAAAGCCTTTGCCTGGATCTTCAGATTGACAAAGTCACCATCTACCATAGAGTAGTCTACCATAGAAATATTGGCCTGGATCTTCAGATTGATTAAGTCTGCTGAAGTTTGGATTTTTGTGCTCATTTGATGGCTTTGGACGTTATGGTACTGTAGCAATATAGTGGTTATTTCCTTGATCTTCTGGATCTTAAGAAGAAGGCTTTGCTCATGGTGCCATGGCAGAATGTGGAAAGCCATCGTCTGGGTCTAAGAACTAGGCTTTGGTCGTCTTGCCATGGTGGCGATGTCTTCTGAAGATTAATTTGTTGTACTGTTGAAGGCTTCGGTACCATAGAAATATGGTGAAAGCCTTGGCCTGGATCTTCAGATTGACCAGGTCGGCTGAAGTTAGGCTTTTTGTGCTCATTTGATGGCTTTGGACTTCATGGTACTGTGGCAAATATTGGGGTCTTCGCTTTGATCTTCTGGATCTTAAGAAGAAGGCTTTGCTCATGGTGCCATTGCAATGCGGCAAAGTCTTCTGGAGCCTAGTTTGTTTTATCTGAAGGCTTTGGTACCGTTAAAATATGGTGAAAGCCTTGGCCTGGATCTTCAGATTGACCAGGTCGGCTGAAGTTAGGCTTTTTGTGCTCATTTGATGGCTTTGGACTTCATGGTACTGTGGCAATATTGGGGTCTTCGTCTTGATCTTTGGATCTTAAAACAAGGCTTTGCTCATAGTGCCATGGCAGAATGTGGAAAGCCATCGTCTGGGTCTTAAGAACAAGGCTTTGCTCATGTTGCCGTGGCAGGATGTTGAAAGCCATCGTCTGGGTCTTAAGAACAATTCTTAGGTCTTCTTGCCATGGTGGCGATATCTTCTAAAGATTAGTTTGTTGTACTAATGAAGGCTTTGGTACTATAGCAATTGAACGCCTTGGCCTTGATCTTAAAATTGACTAAGTCTGCTAAAGTTTGGCTTTTTGTACTCATTTGATGGCTTTGGACGTCATGGTACTGTGGCAATATAGGGGTCTCTGCCTTGATCTTCTGGATCTTAAGAACGAGGCTTTGCTCATGGTGCCATTTTAATACGGCGAAGTCTTCTGAAGCCTAGTTTGTTATTCTTCTGAAGGCTTTGGTACCCGAGAATATGGTGAAAGCCTTGTCTTGAATCTTCAAATTGACAAAGTCTGCTGAAGTTTCGTTTTTTGTGCTCATTTGATGGCTTTGGACGTCATCTCACCGTGGCAATATTGTGGTCTTAGCCTTGATCTTCTGGATCTTAAGAACAACATACAATGAGAACAACAAGGCTTTGCTCATGGTGCCATGGCAGGATGGTGGAAGCCTTCGTCCGGTTCTTAAGATGAAGGCTTTGGTTGTCTTGCCATGGCGAAGTCTTCTGGAGCTTAGTTCCTTGTACTTTTGAAGGCTTTGGATCCCATAGCAATAAGGTGAAAGCCTTGGCTTGGATCTTCAGATTGATGAAGTCTGCAAAAGTTTGGTTTTTTGTGCTCCCTTTGATGGCTTTGGTCGTGGTGCCATGGCAGTATGGTGTAAGCCATAATCTGGGTCTTAAGTGCAAGGCTGCTCGTCTTATGGTAATGTGCTGAAGTCTTCTGAAGCCTAATTTGTTGTTCTTCTGAAGGCTTTGGTGCCATAGAAATATGGTGTAAGCATTGGCTTGGATCTTCAGATTGAAAAGTTCAGTTCAAACTCTCCTCAAGTTGGGTTTTTTGTGCTCCCTTTTTTTGATGACTCTGGTCATGGTGCCATGGCAGTATGGTGTAAGCCTTCATCAGGGTCTTAAGAACAAGGATGCTTGTCATACCATGGCAATATGGCGAAGTCTTCTGAAGCCTAATTTGTTGCTCTTCTGAAGGCTTTGGTACCATAGAAATATGGTGAAAGCCTTGTCCTGAATCTTCAGATTGATAAAGTTTAGCAAAGTCTGCTGAAGTTTGGTTTGTTTTGGTGCTCCCTCTTTAGAAGTCATTGGTCATAGTACCGTGGCAATATAGTAGAAGTCTTCGCCTGGATCTTCTGGATCTTAAGAACAAGGCTTTGGTCATGGTGGCATGGCAGTATGGTGGAAGCCTTCGCCTGGGCTCTCAAGAACAAGGCTTTGGTCGTTTGTGCTAAGCAACTTGATTTCTTTTTTACTTAAAGATGTTAACCATGCATTAAGCTTAATCCATTATGTTTTGATTTCAGAGCCATCATGGCGTTTTTCTCTGTATCATTCGAGTCGAAAACTCAATACATAATCAATGGAGACGACATATTTAGTAGGAGGGGAATCTCCGGTGTGGAAGGTAGAGCCGGAGAGTCCTCAGTCCACCTGGGGCGTTGAGCTACTGACGGATGTGGAACTTTGGGGCGAGAAGCTTGCTTTGAAAGAAGAGGATCCATGGTCGGGCGACGAATGGGTTGCCAACTTGAACTCGCCCGATGGCGAAACCATGTCCAACGGCGAGGAGATCCTCGAAGACATCGACGGAATCATCAGAAGCGAAGGTAAAATTATGTACATTTCACTACTAATGTAAGATTACTAATTATTTATGTTTAAGGAATAATTCAGCTCCAATGTTTTTGTCATTTCTAGTATAAGAACTCTCAAACGTCCTATTTAAAAAAAGGAAACTGCTTCATTACATTAAGTTCGATCTTCATTCTATTCTTACCCCCGACGAAGGCACTCGAGTTGAATTATTCTGTTAAGGGGATATGAGGGTTTTAAGTTGGTTGCTTTGTACCTATTTCGTTGTGAGCAACCGTTTTCGTTTTTCCCTTCTATCTTGGAAACCGTCGCTCAAAACGAAAAAATGTCTTAAGTAAAAGTTGTAGCTACGGAAATTTACTACATAAAATATCTTATTGTTTTTTTCCGTCAGAGCAATATTTTAGGAGATATGAAGGTTTTAAGTTTTCAGACAGGCTCTGTAGGATTATTTGTTTTAACCTCATAACTCCTTAAATATTGCTCTTACGCAAATAATAAATAAAGAAATTTTTGTAGGAAATCTTTGTACCTACAACTTTACTTAGGACATTTTTTCGTTTTGAGCGACGGTTCTGAGGTAGAAGGGAAAAATCGAAAACCGTTGCTCACAACGATTTGCAAAGCAACTCACTTAAGAACCCTCATATCTCCTTAAGTATTGCTCTGACAAAAAACCAATAAGGTCTTTTTTGTAGGAAATTTTTGTAGCTACGTCTTTTATTTAGGACGTTTTTCGTTTTGAGCGACGGTTTCCGAGATAGAAGGGAAAAACCGAAAACCGTTGTTAACAACGAAAAATTTGCAAAGCAACTCACTTAAAAACTATCATACCTCCTTAAGTTTGCTGCGATAATCACAATCAAATAGCATTTTTCTGCAATTACTGTAATCACATGATTATGATAATAACTTCAATTTTTCTGAGATTTTAGTTATCTCACTTTTTGTGCGATATATTCCACAATTCTGCAATCCTCTGTAGCATTTTTCCTGCTATAGAAGTTATTGTTACTCCCTCCATTTTCTGCGATTGCTGCAGTCTGTAATCGCATTTTAATCTGATGTAAAAAAAAAAAAATTAATTCAGCATTGAATGTGATGCGCATTTTTGACATCACACGATCAATGCCAAATAATCAATGTTTAGTCTAGTTCTTATCTCCCGTTATTATTTTTAACCGGGGGTTATTCCTGCATAAGAATTCAACGATTTTTTTAATCTTGGTTTTTCCGCTGGAGCAATCCTCTTGTAATCAACAAGGGAATTTCCAAAATATATTTTAAATTTCCCACTTCACAGTTTTATAAAAAACATTTGGCGAAAGTTAAAAAGGTTATTAATTTATTTGTATTTAAATGAGTTTATCAGTGTTGACGAAGCAGGATTTGAAAAATACTTGAGATAATTAGTCACTGTTGTATAGATTTTTTTTGCTTGTTCTTCTGCCTTAAATGATTGATGGCAAGGGTTCCTCACTTTTTTCCTTAAAGGTCAACACATGTTCTAAACATCGGTTACCGTGAATAAACCCCGTTTTTATGCCTCCACTCGACGCTCTGTTTCATTAGGTTTAACGCTGCGGTGAAAGGAAAGCCGCAGACTCATGAAAAGTGACCGATTTCACTGCTTTTGAACATTTTGAGCCCTTATTTGTTGAGAATAAATTTCTAGACGATGGCATCCACGTGTTTGATTTCATCTGATATCATTTTATCATAGCATCATATGATAACCTTGTATTTCTTTCCCAATTCACTTGGAGTATATGAAAGGTTATCATTTTTCTTGGCAGGTAATGCTTTTTGCTTGCATTTTTCGTTAGTACTTAAGTTTCAAGGCTATCTATGACGCATATATTGTGTTCTTGAGTTAATTGTCTTTATCAACCAGTCACACATTTTTATTTTGGATCTTCGTAGATATGGGGATTCCACAGGGCTAGAGGATAGCCAATAATTAAATCTGGCTTCCCTAGGCGGTTTTTGCCTGTCAATTCAGGAATTGGGCAGATCCCTTTCCCTATAATAACCTTCATACTTTGCAAACAAAACCTAACTTTAGATAACCTGCGGTTTTTGGCTGTCAATTCAGGAGGGCAGATCCCTTTCTCTCTATAACCTTCATACTTGGCAAACAAAACCTAACTTTTAGATAACCTGCGGTTTTTGGCTGTCAATTCATTGGGCAGATCTCTTTCTCTCTATAACCTTCATACTTGCAAACAAACCTAACTTTTAGATAACCTGCGGTTTTGGCTGTCAATTCAGGAATTGGGCAGATCCCTTTCTCTCTATAACCTTCATACTATGCATACAAAACCTAACTTTTAGATAACCTGCGGTTTTTGGCTGTCAATTCAGGAATTGGGCAGATCCCTTTCTCTCTATAACCTTCATACTTAGCAAACAAAACCTATCTTTTAGTTTTTGGCTGCGTAAACCCGGTTTTTGGCTGTCAATTCATTGGGCAGATCCCTTCTCTCTATAACCTTCATACTTTGCAACAAAACCTAACTTTTAGATAACTGCGGTTTTTAAATTCAATTCAGAATTGGGCAGATCCCTTTCTCTATAACCTTCATACTTTGCAAACAAAACCTAACTTTTAGATAACCTGCGGTTTTTTGCAAACAAAACCTATCTTTTAGATAACCGCGGTTTTTGGCTGTCAATTCAGGAATTGGGCAATCCCTTTGTAACCTTCAACTTTTCAAACAAAACCTAACTTTTAGATAACCTGCGGTTTTTGGCTGTCAATTCAGGAATTGGGCTGATCCCTTTCCCTCTATAACATCATACTTTGCAAACAAAACCTAACTTTTAGATAACCTGCGGTTTTGGCTGTCAATTCATGGGCAGATCCCTTTCTCTCTATAACCTTCTACTTTTAACAAAACCTAACTTTTAGATAACCTTAAGTTACACCTCCCGAAACGACTCTAACCGGTGAGTTTTTGAACTTGCCCTATAATCTACTCGGAGCAGAAAGGGAGTGGCCACCTTGTATGGAAAAATGTCATTTCTTGATGACATGACCTTGAAAGTTTTAAAAAGAGATTTAGTTCAAGCTGACTATATAGACAGACAGATAAAATCTTGAAGTGATCTGATTGGCGTTTCTGATACATTTTCTTCTACCTTTACTCAACTGTAGGGTCTTCCAAGATCTTAAGACAATGAACGTCACTGAAGAACTAGGGTATTCCATGGGTTGCCTAACCTGCTACTGAACCTAAGTAGTAATTATGTACTTACAATCCAAATTGTATATTATCATGGAATACATTTTTTTTAAATAAAAAGGAGGGGAGATTAATTTATTATCTGATAAATTTATTTAGTTTGTTTATTCGGTGGGGGCTGGTGGCAGAGTGGGGTAACTCGAAGGCCTTCCACTTCAATCTCCTCCGATCAGTCCCCAATATCCAGTTCAGGCGTCTACACATTTTTCTCACGAATAGTGGAAGATCAGAAAATATTTAAAATCGTTTTTTATTTGTTACCTCCCAAATTTCGTTACAATTTTACCTCCATATTCACTTAGATGCTCTCAAATGATTTCTTGTGTTAGCATGCAGAGTTGCTACAGGTGTACGTGGAGCCAACAGATAATTGTCAACTCTCAAAAATTGGTTAAAAGAAGGTGAAACTGAAGTCCGTGGTTTTGGAACTTTAACGCGCGAAAATAATTTTTTGTCAAAAGACATTTTATTTTTTTTAATCTCATTAATTTTTACGGTTTTTTTATTATTTTTAAAAAATTTTTTTGGGAATATGTACACGCTTCAGCCGCAGTTTTACGTCCCTCAGGTTCAGCAACAGCGTGAGTATTTTGTTTTGTTATTTTTTTTTTGACAAAAGTCTTTTTGGATACAGGACGTCCAGTCGAGTGGGGATTTCTTCTTTTCTTTTGATAACCTCTCGAAGTTTTACTGGGCAAAACGCTGTTTTTCATCATTTAATTATTCGAAGTACATGACGGAAGTTAAGAAAAGGTCGCATATTATTATTTCCCCTTTTTATTTCGCAAAATTCACATATTCGACAATTTTTTAGGGACTTGTCCACCCTCAGAAAGTCCCCCGAATCCGGTTTTTGGGGCGTTTCGTAAGCGCTGCGTGAGTTTATCAAATAAATCTGCGATTAATTGTTTTATTTTTCGGGGCCCGAAGAGAAAGGTGGAATTTCTGCTGTACAGTACAACCGGCTATTTTTTGATGTCTTTTTGGTTGTAAACAAGTTCCTATTTGTGGGTCAACACTTATCCGATTTTTAATCGACCTGTCAATTTATATTCATGCTCAAACATCATATTTTCCCCTGTCAATTTTCCTGAAGAAGTTTTTTTTTAATCAAAAAAATATTTGAAAAAAGATTTTGGTTGATAAGATAGATAATAATTGAGGACACTCCTATGCATAGTTTTTTTTTTTAATTATCGATATTCTAGGTTAATGATGTTTATTGTAAGAATAGTTTGACCTAATTTTGCTCGTGTGGAGCTAGGATTATCTCAAATTAAGATTTCAGAGCCAATAATACTCCTTTAAACCAGGTCTGTTGATGCTGGAGCAGTGATGCCAATCACTAAGGGTTCCTCGACGGAGAGACACCTGTTGGCTACTGTAGCATCGAGTTGGAGTTAATAGAAAAGAGAATGACCGAAGCAGGTTAAATTTACAGTCGAGACAGTTTTCAGCTGTTTATGAGGTGCAGTGGTGCTAATCAATGTAGGTTCCTCTACGGAGGGACACCTGTTTGCTACTCTAGCATCCAACTGTTTAGAGTTGATAGCAATGAGAATGGCGGAAGCAGTTGATATTGACAGTCGAGCCAGTTTTCTGGCTGTTTATGGAGGTGCAGTGGTGCTAATCAATGTCGGTTCCTCTACGGAGACATCTGATGGCTACACTAGCATCCTGTCTAGGGTCGATAGCAAAGACATTGGCAGAAGCAGTTTAAATTGACAGTCGAGCCAGTTTTCAGGCTATTTATGGAGGTGCAGTAGTGCTAATCAATGACGGTTCCTCAACGGAGGGACTTCTGATGGTTACTCTAGCATCCAGCTGTCTAGGGTTGATTGCAATGACCTTGGTAGAAGCAGTTTCAATTGACAGTCGTGCCAGTTTTCAGGCTGTTTAACGAGGAGCAGTGGTGCTAATCAATGTCGGTTCCTCAACGGAGGGACTTCTGATGGGTTACTCTAGCATCCAGCTGTCTAGGGTTGATTGCAATGACCTTGGTAGAAGCAGTTTAATTGACAGTCGAGCCAGTTTTCAGGCTGTTTATCGAGGTGCAGTGGTACTAATCAATGTCGGTTCCTCTACGGAGAGACTTCTGATGGTTACTCTAGCATCCAGCTGTAGGGTTGATTGCAATGACCTTGGTAGAAGCAGTTTCAATTGACAGTCGTGCCAGTTTTCAGGCTGTTTAACGAGGTGCAGTGGTGCTAATCAATGTCGGTTCCTCTACGGAGAGACTTCTGATGGTTACTCTAGCATCCAACTGTCTAGGGTTGATTGCAATGACCTTGGTAGAAGCAGTTTCAATTGACAGTCGTGCCAGTTTTCAGGCTGTTTAACGAGGTGCAGTGGTGCTAATCAATGACGGTTCCTCTGCGGAGAGACACCTTTTGCTAGTCTAGCATCCTGCTGTCCAGGGTTGATTGCAAAGACCTTGGCAGAAGCATTTAAATGACAGTCGAGCCATTTTTCAGGCTGTTTATTACGGTGCATTGGTGCCAATTACTAGGGTTCCTCTACGGAGAAATACCTGTTGGCTACTCTAGCATCCAGATGTCAAGAATTGTTACAGAAGCAGTTTAAATTGACAGTCGAGCCAGTTTTCAGGCTGTTATCGAGAAGCATTGGTGCCAATTACAGGTTTCTCTACGGAGAGACACCTGTTTGCTACTCTAGCATCCTGCTATCTCGGGTTGATAGCAAAGACCTTGGTAGAAGCAGTGTAAATTTACAGTTGAGCCATTTTTTCAGGCTGTTTATTACGGTGCATTGGTGCCAATTACTAGGTTCCCTACGGAGAGACACCTGTATGCTACTCTAGCATCTGGCTGGCCAGGGTTCATTGCAAAGACCTTGGCAGAAGCAGTTTAAGTTTCCAGCCAGTTTTCTGGCTGTTGATTGAGGTGCATGGTGCCAATAGTGAGGGTTCCTCTACGGAGAGACGCCTGTTTGCTACTCTAGTATCCGGCTGTCCAGGGTTGATTGCAAAGACCTTGGCAGAAGCAGTTTAAATTTACAGCCAGTTTTCTGGCTGTTGATTGAGGTGCAGTGGTGCCAATTACTAGGGTTCCTCTACGGAGAGACACCTGTTTGCTGCTCTGGTTTTTGTGCTACACCTACTCTAGCTGTTTTGCTACCTCAACAG